>MU226495.1:228043-261204 GCA_018584345.1 Thuja plicata
CTTCATTTTACATTTTTACACATCCATGACTAGAGAGCTATGGATCGATATTTGAGGCCTCATTCTTGAGCAACCTTGAATGGAATGATTCATAGAAGTGTGACAACATTTATGCACACATTTTTGTGTCATATATTGATAACGTTATACATACATATATAATTGGTGTATAACCCATGTCATATATTGATACATTCATCCTGATGTAATTGCATAATCATCTCATTTTAACATCATAACCTCGTGTCATAATCACATTACATTATCATTGCCTTACCATATCTCCATTGCATTGCACTACCATACATTTCCATAGTATTCAATCCATATATCATGGCATTATCGTATTTACGCTCAGCGATCCATCAATATCCTATATTTGCATACTTAGTCGATTAACATAAATCACGCTAGTATTAACAAATATTTAATAACATAAGAAAAAGAAAAAAGAATCCTCCTCCCTCTTGGTGGAAGGGGGTGACCAGAAAACATTACATAGTTGATGAAATTTCTTCTCAGCCTGGGAAGAAGGATGATTTTGTTTCTCCTCCAGATGCAACAACAGGGTCTTTGGTGGATGATGGTCTTGTGTCTGCTAGTTTTTCCTCTGCTCCTTCTACTGGTGGTTCTGCTGGTGGGTTTGCTGGTGGGAGGGGGTCTGCTGGGGGGTTGGGTCTGCTGGGGCAGAACTAGTTGGTTCGTTGAAGGATGATGTTATAGCAAGGTCTAGGGGTGATGATCCGTTTGATGCTTGTTCGGGTTTGGTTGAGGGGTTGGCTAGCCCGGTGCAAGATATTTCTTCTTCTGAGAAGGTAGCGACCCTTGCTAGAAGAAAGACGCTACTAGAGCTAAAGAAGGTTGGGTAATGGTAAAAGGAAAAAATATTAAGAAATCTTCTTCGTTTGACATGACCCTTCGTTCCCAAAAGAAGGGGTCAAGATGACTAGTTCTTTTGGTGGGTTTTTCTCAGGTTTTCATGATGGTTGTTTCATGCAATGTTTCTTTTAGTTTGTGGGTTCCTCCTGTAAAACCCTCGCTGTGGTCAAGAACCATTCTGTGTTGAGGGATTTATTTAAAATCTTTTTTGTCTTTCTTGTTCAAGGTTTTGGGGCCCCTTCAAAACCTGTTTTTACCTTAATCAGAAACAAATATTTAATAACATATCATTAATCGTGGTTCACCACAATAATCATCTTGATTATTGTAATGAAGATTAATGACTATTCATTTGTTATTATGATGGGAGGTAACCATTCCATCGTGCCCCTTCACTTGGTTGATCATGAGTATATATTAATATACTAATGCTTCTGGAAGATGTCATCTTTGGTATTAATATAAATGCTTAATTTAATATTATATCTCGGTTGGATATTAATACACTAATATTATATCTGGGTTGGATATTAATACACTAATGCTTCATTATGCATTTGGAATTAGTATTCATTTTTGTTATACTTAGCATCTGCAATTGGAATTAGATGTTAAAAAATCAAGTATTTTATTAAGTTATAGTCATCAAATTTTGGAAATCTTAATTACTATTATATAATAGTAATTAGCTGCACTGAAGTTGGTCCACTTTGACAGAAACCCTTCCAGCGGGAAGGAATAGGGCCAAGCCCTTTATCATGGAAGCTCGCAGATTCAGACTAGACACCTCACAGATACCAAATTATTTTAGCTCTTAACAATTATTCAATAATCAAGCTAACTTGATAAATCCATACGCATGTCCTACTTTCAATGCTTTTAGGAGAAGTCTTCTACCTGTATCCAAATTAGCTACAATGACTTCTTTTCCAAATTTTGCTTTACTCCATAGTGAATCCTTTAGAATAATGGGATTATTTGGATTTCCTTTTTCTAAGCCCAGGAACCTCCAAGATTCAGTTGTGTGCAATTGTCTTCGTTTGTTAGGAAATACAGATAACACCCCTAGGATAAAAGGATAAAGGTTAAAGGGATTTTCCACATATATAAATCATAGTAGTAGTAGTAGTAGTAATAATAATAATAATAATAATAATAAGTTGATTTATTTTATATGTTTTATTGTGAAAAATAAAATATTAAGGATAATCATAATATTGTATGTCTTTTACAATTTAAAAAAAAAAAAAAAATTGTATGTCTTTGATTTTTTTATGTATTGTTCATAATATTGGTTTAGATGTGCAACATTTTGGAAAGGTCAAGAGGTAGTATGTTTCCCATTGAAGAATTTGGCGTACAACCTCTCCTTATGTGGTTTAAGAATAGCAACTCTTTTATGGTTTAAGAATAGCAACTCTGTTAGCTCCCAGTTCTGGCACTAAATGGTGTTGAGGGGAAGAATTGTAACTCTTAAAACACACAGATCAAACATTTAGAAAAAATATGCCATATAAAGGTGAAACTTATATATGCCCCTACTCTAAGGTATGAATGAATCTATACCATATATTGCACATGCCCTACTCTATGATATGATCAAGTTATTCTAATTTCTTTTTAGGTAGTACACACATGCCATTTAAAACATTCAAACTATTAAATTATAGTATTATAATTATGCTTACTAATATATCCAACCTAGATATATCAAAGATGGCTTCACTGGAAGTGCATAGAGATAAAAAGTGATCAAACACAACCTGTATAATATCCATTCATTATTGTACCCAATATCTCTGCAATTGGAAACATCAATTTCCATTATATCAACCTGTATATGCAGCGTGGATAAATAGCACATATCAGAGACAACCATTCAGGTTATTAAGCATATGTTACATTTTCATATCAGATACAACATTTGTGATTGTTGTTATGGAATCTTCTAATTGATTTAGAAGCGTGTGCATTTTGAATTAATAACTATTTCCTTTATAATTAAGTGTATGCATTTGGAATTACTATTCATTTTTGTTATACGTAGCATCTACAATTGGAATCAAATATTAAAAAATGAAGTATTTTATTAAGTTATACTCATCGAATTTTTGGAAATCTTTGTAGTGTCTCAAATTGCATAAAAGGGACATTACACTAACTTGATGCTGAATATTGAAAAACTTATGGTGGACTACAAATCTAACAAAGACGATTATGAATGGCTATGAACTACAAATGCAGGTGGAAAATGGAATCTACGTTGATTTGCATGATCTTCTCAAACTGCAACATCAATTATCTTCATGATCCCCATTCATACCGAGAGAACTCACTATTTGAATTCCACATGCAAAAATTTGAGATTTCACAACAACCTTGGTGAACATATCTGCTAGTTGATCTTGGTGAGCTTATGTTCTTCAATTCTACATCATTTTACTACACCAAGTCCCTGATAAAATGATACATTAGATCAAAATGATTTGTTCTACGGTGATGGATCAGATTTTTTGCTTACTTGATGGCACTCACGTTGTCAAAAAAAATACTATATGTTCAACTTGCTTCTATCCAGTTTCTTCTCAAACCTTTCTAAGCCAAAGAGCTTGTGTACTTAGTTACTACAAAGTACTCTACTTTTGTGTATGAGAGGGCAATAATGCATTGCTTTTTTGAGCTCCATGTAACCAAATGAAAAACAACTTCCAAATGTACACTTGTAGTCATCCAAGCTACCACCCCAATTTGAATCACTAAAACCAACAAGATTTAAATTGTTATAGTAATGAATACAAAAGTTTAAGGTCTCTCTCATAAACCTCAATATTCTCTGGGCTAACTTCACGTGTATTTCTAACAATTTTTTCATTTACCCTACAAAAATTAAAACTAAATAGGCAATATCTGGCCTTGTGTGGCTTAGAAGGATCCATTATAATCAACCATATCAATTTTTTAAACATATACTTCACATACTTTGTTTCCCAAATGAAAATCTAATCGTTACTTTGATAAACCTCCATTTCCTAAAAAATGTTTCATGACACCAAGATCTTTCATCTCAAATTCATTCATCATAGCAACTTTGAATTCATATTTCATCTTAGAACTACTATCCATATACAATAGATCGTCAACATGCAAACCTAAGATAAGAATATCATTACCTTCTTGTTTTTGGTAAATTACCTTTACTTGTTGAAGCCATTCTCGAGAAAGTAGTCATCAATCCTAGCATACCATGTTCTTGGTGCTTGCTTGAGGCCATACAAATCCTTCTCTAACATATAGACATAATGTTATTTTCATTAAAATTTAAAACCTTGTTTATGTTCCACATTTACTTCTTCTTCTAAGTACCCATTCAATATGGCACTTTTCACGTCCATATGATGTATGCTCCAATTCTCTTAAGTTGCTCATAAAATCAACATTCTAAAAGTCTCTTGTCTTGCTACTGGTGCAAATGTTTCTTCATAATTAATGCCATTTTTCTATGTGAAGTCTTTGGCAAGTAACCTTTCTTTGTCTCTTTCAACATTCCCACCATTGTTAAATTGTCTTATGTTGTCATTCTTCTTCTCATTTCTTAATAAAATCCATTTTTTCATGCATTGCTTACATCCAAACATCATTAGTACATGCCTCTCCAAAATAGATGGTTCAAAATCACCCTTGGTAAATAAATAAAAATTAACCATCCCACCTCTTGGGGTTATTAACTTATTTCATGTGCTTGATTTGCACTCCTTGATAAATATCCCTCAACCCTCTCACCTTTCTTGTAGAACTTGGAGATGAAGTTGGAATTGTACTTCGACTATAAGAACTAGATGAATGGCTACTTTCTAGATTTGTAGCACTTCAAACAAAATTATTAGTGGGTTTCTCATGATTGATATCATCAATAACAAGATAATGCAAAATAGAATTTGGTTTCTCAACATGGCCTTGTTCATGACCATACACTCCCCCTACATCAAAAATCACATCACTTGACACAATAAGCCTATTAGTGACAGTATTATACAGTCTATATGCTTTACTTTCCTCAGTATAACAAACACAAATGCATGATTCACTTTTTGCATCTAACTTTTGTCTTTGTTGATCAAGTACATAGACATATACTTAACAACCAAAAACTCTAACATGATTAAAATTGGACTTTTCCTCATACCATGCTTCATAGCGAGTCTTATTGTCAAGTGCACTTGTAGCACTTCTATTGAGAATATATACAAGTGTAGTAACTACATCTCCCCAATAAGAGTTTCTCAAACCCTTGATTTATAACATGAAACTTGCCATTTCCACCACTACACGCTTCTTCCTTCTAGCTACTCCATTTTTCTAGGTTGTGTAAGTTGTGGTGAGTTTCCATTTAATGTCATCCATGTCACAATAACTATGGAAATTTCATTATAAATATTCCCCTCCACATTTTGTCCTTAAACATTTGATTTTGCACCCCTTTTCAATCTTCACTAGTTGAAGTGGGTGATTGACCCTCCATGCATTGTCTTTTGGAAATGTCTCACTTCCATGCTCCTTTTGCACATTTTATTGAACCCAAAAGCTGAAAAAGCCAATTTTATTGAACCCTCTAAAATAACTTCACGTTGAATTTCTTTTCTTGAAGAATTAGGGAACCTAATGTACAAGCACAAAAGACTAGTTCTCTATGTTTGGCATTGATGAGGTCAAGAGACTCCCATTTTTAGTGCACTGCCAACACCTTGCTACTCTAAATATGTCCACATTGAAGAAGTGGAGAGAGGATTCAGGACACGTTTTAGGTTCAACCAGGAAAATATGGTGCAATATATGAATATTTGGATCCTAAAGATAGATTTTGCTTCATCCACATGGTAGATTTTTTACCGTCTTCATATCTTGATAGGTATGTTCCATATTTTTGACATTTTAGACCTTGCTGAAGCATTCATTTTACTATTATTAGTTGTAATTATCCAACAACATGGACCGGCTCAACTATCTTTGAAGCTCCTATCTAGTTGAAACTATGTACCTCACTGAATACCATAGTTTGGTATTTTGCAGTGGATGCATATTGACAAGTACAGACATGTTGGTCTTGGTTGTTTGTGTGCTTACATTATTGTGTGTAAAAGTATTTCTATATTTCTCTCATGAGATAGAAGATGAACAATGACAAGAAATGCAGTAAATGAATGGAAAGTATGATTCAAAAAAGGCTTGTTATAATCATGGCAGTCTAAAACATGGTCACCTAGGGGAGTCTTTTAAGTGATTAAAATGGCCAATAATATTCACAAGAACCATTTTGGCAACATTAAAATAATCATTCATAGATAGTCCATGGTACGATGAAGACTCAAAATTTGAATGAACTTTAAAAGCATATATAGCTTCATGAAGACCATAGATAAAATAATGCATGGACAATGATAGGGCCACAAAGATTTAAGCTCAATCTTGAGGAAGAATGGCTGCGTAGGCTTCAATTGGTCAAACTAGGTCAATAAACCAGGAATGTTTTTTTTTTAAAAAGGCATACATTAGGACAATCACGATAGTCTAAAATATAGTCACTTAGCTGAGAGTCTTTTAAGTGATTAAAATGGGTCAATGACAGTCACAACAACCCTTAGGCAACATCAAATAATGATATATAGATAGTCCATCATATGATAAAGCACTAAAAAGTTGAAAGAACTTGAAACATAGGCAGTAGCTTCATGAAGAACAGAGATAAAATCATGCATAGGAAACCATAGAGCCACAAAGATTCAAGTTCAGTCTCGATGAAGAGAAGATAGGTTAGGCTTTAACATAAATGATTCCTACTCCATTGGTTCTGCATTTTTGTTGGGTGAGCCCTTGTATCTCCGTCAGATTTTTTGCATCTTTTAGCTTCCTACAAGGAATGGTTTGAAGAGAATTTAGCGATGGTGATGATGCAAGTTACATTGGTTATAAAAATTGGAATGAAGTGGATATCCTTTAAAAATCACAACAGATGGTCCTCAAAATTCATGAAGTATATCCCAAAGGGAAAAGCACAAGGACATCATTGCTAATATATAAGTCTTGTAAAATGCAGTTTTATGTTCAAGGCAATCATTACACACAAGTGCATTCCATAGTCATGTATGACAATGGAGGGAAGTATAACAGTCTCATCCAAGAAATAAATATCATTCAATTCATAAATATTATCCAAATACAACATATGCCTCAGATACAATAGCAAAGGATTAACATGTTAAAGATTGAACAACAAAAGGATTCTACATAGTTATCTAGTTTGCAAGCTTTAATGGAGCAGCCAAACCTCATGTTGATGAGGTAATATAGTGATAGAAATATATCATGGGACAACAACAAAAAATTTAAGGCTTATGAATATTAGCGGTTGTTATCAAGCTTGAGTAAAGAGACAATATAAGTAACTATAACACTCATACAATAATAGACAATAACAAAGCAGTATTGTCGATCAACAAGATTCTTTAAAGCATGGAAAAACCATGAGGCCACAATATGTCATCCACAATGGTGTTTAAATTTTGTCTAAAGGAATAGAAATACATACTGGTCAAGAATATTGCAAAAATCTTCAATTACATGGTAATGAGTACTAATGGTAAGCTTCATGCCATGATGAATCAATAAACAGAGATACAGAAGAACAGCATGCAAATAAAATGACCTTCAGGTAAGGCAACTGAATTCAAAAGCGTTAAGAAAATGGAATGAGCAGCTTGCCACAATGTGTTGCATTGAGACAGAAGATAGGTTAAATTCATGAAAAGAAACAGCAAAAAGTGGCAGTTCACAATAAAGAGTAAAATGCAGTCGCAAAATACCAAAAATCTTGGGTAAAGATGAGAAACAAGCAAGAGAAAATGGAGTGAATGAACAAACGACAGCCGATACTAAGGTAGAACATGGAGAAAGTGAAAATAGTAGATAGTTGGAATTAATCCTAAGTTAAGCATAGTACACAGAAGGAAAAGTGAGGACACAATAGTCTTATAGCAGTCCTTATGATGAAAATTGAAAGAACATGTTCCAGAGAATACTTGAAGACTTGACAGTAAGCAATCATAAAGGAACCCATAGAGAAAATGAATAAGAGGATATAGGTTAAAGAGTTTTCAAGACAATGACAGCCATCATGGTAAATTAAAATATGGAAAGCATGAAAGTGGTAGGCTATTTAAAATGCATAATTGCTATAGATCTTTGCCACTGCCATAGGATTTCTGATTTATAGTTTCCTATAACATTTCATATCATACTTTGTTCATGATTCCAATTGTGACATTTACTATCATGATTGTTATGATAAAGATAGAGGAGGAGATTTCAAATGCTCCATAACTTCAAGTTTAGTAGAAAAAAAAGCCCAACAAGCTTTTCACTATTCAAGTGATAAAGGACCATGGAGAGTATATTTTCTTGAACATAAACACAGTCACAAGCTAGAAGATAAAGACAAAAAAGCTACAGAGATGGAGAAGTCAATAATATGATAGAATTTTAGTTAACTGTGAACAAGGTAAACACAATTGACAAAAAAAATAATAATCTAATCTCAGTGTCGAAGACAGTGTGACAAAACCAATGTAGAGATATAAGACATTATGTGTAGTTTCTTGATGTCAAACAATGCTAGAAAGGTAAGAAGGAGGTCTTACAACAACGCATTCCTTATCAAGTAATAAACAATAATAGAAAATATGGCAATCCAAAAATTATGAGTATTGTTTGTCCTGAGAGAATGGTTGAGGGACAGCAGAGGACAAGTGTACAAGAATGAGCAAAAGAGGCAATTTAATGACCTTTAGTTGCCATTAGGACATGTGGAAAGGATGCCAAAGGACACAAATACATTTAAAGAGTGATTCCAAGGCTATTTGAGTCTATTTTAAGTAATTTTGGGACCCGTTACTATCCATATTCACTTCCATCCAACCCCTATGCTTCTCCAGCCTACAAAACCATGAGAAACGTATGCCCTATGTTCTTGCAATTTCTGGACAGAAGTTGAAAAGGTAAAAGGTAGTTGTTACAACAGTCAAAGAGAGGAATCTAGGAAGAGGTTGGTCACCTTTTAAGGTGGCTGAGCAGATTTAGGTGGACAATTTTGGCCTCATTCAAAGAAATAGATACTCAATAGAAAGTATCTAGGAGAAGGTTGATGAACCTCAACAATAGGGGGTCATTGTAGAGGACTTTTCTCCATACAACAACCACTTCAGAGCAATTTAAGGGTCTTTAGTAATAATTTGCAGGTATATGCGACCCAAAATAGGTTGACTACTTTCTATTGTCATTATGGCACATGTTGGAAACTTGTAATCAGTTGTTGTATTCTATAAATCAGCTTTTATGCTCTTCTTTCCAGATAGTTCTTTCTATTTTAGACTTGGGATTGTAAACTGAAAAAAGGTTTTTGACTTGTTTATATAATTTATTGTAACTTACAAACTTATTTTTTGACTATGTACTACTATTGCAGCACCTTGCATATGCATAAATTAGTGATTCTACCCTCTCATCTTTCTGGTCTTGTTTGTATTATGATGGTTGATGGATGTTTCTTCTAATTTTTAATAACTTCTTGAAATGTTGCCACATCCGAGCACCTAGAAATAGAGAACCCATGCATTTTGCACATTATAAGTTGTGAAATGAATTTAAACAGTTCAGTGTTGTTAAAACACACATTTCCTTTACAAAATTGTGAGAATTCAAGCCTCTTGTGAACTGTTGATGGAGAAAGTGTGAAAAATAGTTCAGTTGTGTAGAAAATTGATGAGTACTTGATTTCATGTGTGAAAGAAGCAATAGTATCAATCTTGAAAATCATATTGGTGCATCACTTGTTTAGACTTTGGGTTTCATTTTAAGCATCCTCTTTCCATTTTCTCAATAAGAAGTAATTTTAGATGAAGTACTGAAAGAAGTCAGCCTTCTCTGGAGGTTGACATCTAGTTTACCAAAGCCCACACTTTGAGAGGCATTCTAATGTTTCCCAGAGTGATTGAGCTGGGTTCAACAAGGGTGCAAATTCTAGTGAAAATAGTAAGAACCTTCAAGTTATTAAAATTCAAATGTCCATACCTAAGGTGCCACAACCAACTTTTGTGTTGTTGTTTCTGCATTGTGTTTTGCAACACAGAAGGAGGGAAGAAACAACAAATATCTTTTCATTAATTGATCAAACTCATTACATGCTAGGCTGCAAGGCCTTTCTGGCTTCAGCCATATACATTCAAATGAATTATAGAGTAATATTCATACATATGAGGTCAAAGACCTTCCATCTTAATGTCTAATTGTTTGCTTTCTTCCTCTAGAATTGCCACAAAAACTTCCCAAAAACTTCTCCACAAACTAAGAATAGAGAAACAAATATATAAAAGAGTCCACCAAAGAAGTCAGTGCTCAAATCCCAAAGTGAGACCCAGATTTAGGTCCACACATATCCCATTGAGAGACCCAACATTAATTAAGCCATAGAAATTAAGTGTAGAAGTCAGCCAGATCAGGATAAACAACTCGGGAAGAGATCACCGAGCAATAACAACAACTCAGGAAAGCATACCCAAGCAACAAAAACCAAATCGGGAAAATCATACCTGAGAAAAAGAATACCAACTCGGTACAAGAATACCCAAGCAACAGAAAACCAACTCGGTAAAATCATACACGAGCAACAGAAACCAACATACCCTGAGACCCGTCGGTAAAGTGAGACAAAAAGAGTACCCAAGCAATAGGATAACTGAGCACTTCATCAAGCAGTCTCCAAACAAGTTAAAGAACAAAAGAAAACATATTTTTGGTTGAGTAGATTTCCAAGGACCCAAGATGCTCCTGCATTAGATTTAATATTGATGATGATAACTACTAATCAAAATCTTACACCAATGCCTAATCTAGGGAAAAGAGTCAAATGAAATGTACAATCATAGAAACCTCTTAATGTAAACACATATGAAACTCAGATGAAATGTCTTACAAACCATCTTCTCATTCCCATACCCATGCATCAAATTCTTATTTTAATATTTAGCCCTTTGAAACTACTTTTAAGAATTACTCTCTCATCGAAAGAAACTCAAAAACAATCCCACAGTTACCTTATAACCAATGTAATTAAAAATGACTTATAGATTAAACACACAAGAACTCAAACACAAATACATGAAGACATCATAGATATAAAATAAGAACTTCGACTATATCTTATTAAAATATTTATGCTCAATACATTCTGAATGACAAAAAGCTTAAAACTAGACAAAATTCAGAAATCTACCTCATAATTGTGAATTCACAATCTTTATTACTACATTACAACTTGCTATATATAGTATGCACTACCAATCTTGGAATCCATAAAAGAAATAGGATGCAAAAATCTTTAGATGGCTAGGTAAAGAAAAAAGTGCTAAAAGATAAAAAGGCAGTTACAATTTTAGTCGGTAGAAGAAATAAACTTGAGTGGCTGATATGCAATCATTTCAAATCTTTTGCAGTTGGCACCTTTGTCTACAAATATTCAGGGTAACCTCTTGAAGTTGTTATGAGACCTAGTGACCACCAATATAGGCTAACTTACACTAGTCTTGATGATGATTACCATCCCTGTGTTCATTGATCAGGTGCCAAGTGTCAAATTCTTCTCCATTCCTCAACAGACTTGATCTCATTATTTTCCCTTTTAATAGGAGGAATAAAATTACTAAAATCAGGGCCAAACATACTTACCCTTTCTTGAATCTGATTGGCTTTTCCTTTGAAAAAAGATAATGATGTGCCAATTTGTTCAATCATCTCTCCTACCTGACATACTGCTTTTGGGAGATGTGTCATGTGGGGTTGCAATGGCTCTAACCTCTAAAACAAGGGTGCCCTGCCTGACCACATACAGAAAAAAGGGCCCAAAGTTTCTACTTGGCCTTTTACCTCTTTCTCTAAATCAAGCAACTTAACATATGCCTTGTGCACTCTATCCAATTTGTATTTTAGGATATCTATCCTATGCTGCAAGATGCTCAGTAATGCAGATAGGGCAACTCCATTCTTATCCTTGTCTAATTTCTATGTTCCTTGTGGAAAGTCCTCAGTGTCATTAGTCTAAACAGATGCAACCTCTTTGGATAGAGGGGGAAGAGCTTTGGGGGCCTCTTCTAATTGCTTGTTCAAAGCTTCTACCTGCCCTTGTAATGCTTTTATTTTCATTAGGCATTTCTCTTTGTTATTTACCATAGCAATTGATTCATTAAAGATATTTTTATATCTGGCTCACAACTACTCTATTTTTGCCTAATTCAGGTGAGCAAAGTGAGTAACAGCCTGGGAGTTCTCTAGATTAGAAGTATTATGGACAGTCCATATAATCTTGTCTTCGTTCATTTTTTTCCTCAACACTAACTAGAGATGGATTTTTTTTTTGGAGCAAAGGACCACATAGCTAAGGTTTGGGATCTTGGATCATATCAACAACCTCTTATCATTTCTCCTATTTGCATCTCAGAAGATAGTTTAGCATCCGGTTGCTTCATGATCTGATCAATAATGAATGCAGAGGCAAAATCCCACCTAGGCACAAGTAACATTCCACTAGACTTTACCAATTGTTTGGCCTCCTCTAGTGTAATGGTCTCTAATTTAGGGTCATAGGCTTTCAAAGCCTGTAAAGCTTCACTTTCCACAACACCACCCTATGTTATCTGCAACTAAGATCCAACTTCTTATTGCTTTCTCCAGATAAGAAAGTTTTTGAACTCATCAGTTTTGATAAATGCATCATCATTTAGAAATTCTTCTTGATAGAGTTCTCTTTCATCCTGGCACAGTTGGAGGGGCAATTCTACTTCCTCTTGGATATCCTTTTCCTTTTTTATTTCCCTCTCTGATTGTCTTCCTTAGTTGGTGATGATACTTCCCATCACCAGTGAACAGGCCACTTATTCTATATTTATTTTTCCCTTGTGTCTCTATCTGAGAGGGCTCTCCATGTTCTATTCTTTGTTTCTTCTTTGTAGGCTCACTTGTTAGCTTAGTGTCATGGCCCTCTGTTCTTTGCTCAAGACTAGGTGGTTGATTCATGTGAGGAGAGCTATATATTGGATATCCTCCCTCGTTGTCTTCCTCTTACTTAGAGGATAAATTCTTTTCAGGGCCCCTTTGTTTCTCCTCTATCTGATTCTCTAGTTGATTATACAAAGTATGATACATTTCTATCATCTTTATGAATCTTGTAAAATAAGGAAATCCTGGGAAGAAACCTCCAAAAGGAATCCCTACCTTTTTCATCTCCTTCTCCAAATAAATCAAGTCCTCATATTTTGTAGCTCTACTTGTTGCCTCTTCATCCTCTAGGACATTTCTAATTACATCTTCCTCATCACACCCTTCATGTTCCCTGATGGCAGTGACACTTGGGGTTAACAGTTTCTTGGCACTTTTGATGAAGCCTTTAGGATCCACATATCTGTATAAGGCCATACTCATGTTCTATTTCCCTAACCACTTGTTTACTGTGTCCATGGCCCTCTTTCCAATAGTGAAATCAAACATTGAATTGCCTAGGTGTAAATGTGCCTTTTCTATGGGGAGCCAAGTATTCTTTGTCTATCCACATTAATTGCCAAATAAACTCCATTAAGGAATCCCTTGGAGGCACATACTTTGGAAGTATATGTGGAGGCTGAGAGCACCCATAAACCCTAATCAATGTTTATGTCTTTTCACAATAAAATTCAACCCAATTGTGATCTCCTGGCCACTTGTCCACATATTCACAAGGTCTTAGAAGTCTAAGCACCTTGACTATTAGCCTAGTTACATTAGCACCCAACAAGGTTAAAATTGGATGTACAACCCAATTCTAAAAGCCACATAATTCATTCTCCTTGGAGGTATAATTCCAAACCCTAATCCAAAATTTTACAAGGTTTGGTTGGCCTTGGAACTGCGTCCTAGGACTCAAATTCTCAGTATCCATGCTTTTTATGTTGAAGAATAGAATCAAATGCATTAGAATTGAATAATGCATAAATTTTGGGCTCTCCTTTTGGATACTTATGAGGCCTTCATGTATCCTATCAATAACATACTAAATATAGTCAAAATTAGTATTTACATGGGAGTTCTAGATGTCCAATATAATCATCAATAAATTTTTAGGCAGTCTCTCCATGTTCTTGTCAATACCCAACACTCTAAAGAACTGATAAGCTAAATACTTCATATAAAAATTCAGATCCTTGAACTCATATGGTCCATCTTTAGAATTGGGTAGTGGGGCTATATAGTTTCTATTTGACCTAGGCACATGAGCTTGGATCAAATTCTTTACCAAACTAACCTCTCTAATATATTTGGCTTTTAATTTAATTAGGTCAATCTCTATTGTAGAGGCATGGTATATACCAAAGGCTTTCATAAAGGAAACCCTATCCAAGGTGACTAGGGTTATCTCATCATGTTTCCTGATGGTTTTGGAGACAATGTCATATCTTCTAGCCAATTTAATCAACAAGTTAGCATCTAGGAAGACATCTGGGACTATTAATTTTGCTAAACCTAGGGTCCAAGAGTTTCATAGAGGGATTTTTCTACCCTTATTACTATAAAATTAATTAAACAAATGATAACCAGAGCACCCGAGAGTGATGGGGTCTCTACATTTTGACATGAAATCAGAAAAGGATTCATCATCTACCCTTTTATTCTGATTGGTTCCAGGAAGCAAAGAAACTAACTCATTTGAGTAGTTCTTTTTGATCTTTTTCTCTTCTTCTACATCCTTGCTTCCTCCACTAGCTAAAGCCCTGCTTGATCCTACTTGACTCATCTTCAGTGGTTTCTAAATTATCTTCCTCTCTGAAACAATCCTTTGTGACTTATGCAAATTTTTCTCTGCTTCTCTAAAAAGTCTGGTAAGTAGAATGTACAAATGTTGTGCCTATTTATAATTGAATCATCAATGCATTAGTCTAGTTGAGAAATCTTAAAAATGCCTCTCAGTCACTTCTGTAATAACTCTACATGTATTGAAATCAATTCTTAGATAGTCGTAGCGCTTGAAGTTCACAGGTAATTAAATTTGAATTCTTGGTTGGAAAAGATCATGATTTCTTTTCATCCTTTAAAACCTTATTTTTTGTTAAAATTCTTAAGGAAATATCTTATTGGATATTTTTTCTTGCTTTTTAATAGCTCAGAAGAGTACTTGAACTTTATCAGGGTTTTAAACCTTTCACTAACCCTGGCTTTTTAGCTTTATTTCCTTGCAATGGTGCGAGAACCAGATCCTTAGGATTTCACTACACTAAGTCTGACTATGACCTATTCTAAGATTACGCGACTGTTCTATGTCTAGATCTCTGAATGTTTCTCTTGACCTAGGTTATATTACAAGATCCAACGCCAACCATAGATCTTATATTTCATCAACAGTTCTTGCTGAGTCGCTCAATGATTCACCTAATCTTGATCTCGTTCTGAGATTTAGCACTAGCCATATACTTTAACTTCACTTTACCTCTGGTTCACCTCTTAACACTGGGTAATTCATCTCTTCATATCTTTGAATCTTGTAATGAACTTTACTAGACTTTACTTGACCATGATCAAATCTGGAGATTCAAAGATAAAGGAAACTCCAAGTCGCTGAACAAAAATCTTAACTCAAGTCTCATCTGGAGATTACGTGACAACCATTAATCTAAGATGAGATCAATGATCCTCAGTAAGTCTCTAAGAGTTTAACTTAACCTTAGATCTGTTTATAGTTTCAGCGAAAAGGTAAGAATGTAAACCTTCCTAGACTCTGGGTTAAATCATGAGATTCAAAGATAACTGATTCTCTGAATTGCCAAGTGATTTGTCTTAACTCAAGGTTCATTTGGATATCAAGCGCTAACCCTTGATCTTGATCATGATCCATGGCTCATACTTGATTTCATGATCCTTGACACTAACTCCATTCTATCTCAAGATTATGAGATAAGGGCTACCTCATAATCTCCCAATGTTTGCATTAACTCTAGTCAAGTCTTGAGATTCAGCACTCAAGCAGTCTCTGAATCGCTGAACAACATTCTTTACCTTGGGTTTATTTAGAGACTTGAAGAGAACCACAGATCTCCCTTGCCACTTAGACACATGTCTACATCTTAGCGTATTATCTCTTGATTGCTGAATGATTCATGGCTTTTTGATCTTTTCTAGCGATTCAATGGCAGACACATCTTTGTTATGATCAACGGTCCAGATTCTTCCTCGAAAAACCTTGACTCAGCTTTGAAATAACCATATCTCACCCTAAATTATTTGGAGATTCTGGGACTGAATAAAAATCCAAGTTGTTGAATAATTCTTCTAACTCTGGTTTGATTCAGAGATCACATGCCAGTCATAGATCTTTTCTCTTATCGACGATCAACACTGAGTGTTTGAATACTTTTGTACTTGACCAATTATTTTTGAGATTAAGCGACAACCCCTGATTTCAACTTTGATCTAACAGCCTATGCCGAATCTCAAGAATATTTCCTTTCCTACACTTTCATTCTGAAATCACATGACTAAGCTACCTCTGAATCTCGCAACAAACTTTACTAGACTTTATTCAACCACAATTTTATTTGGAGATTTGGAGATAACTAAAACTCCAAGTCACTGAATGATTTATAAAATCTAGAGTTAATTCATGGATCTTGCACTGACCACAGGATCAAACCAAGGATAAAACAAGATCAATGGACCTCGCCAGATCGCTAAATAAAAGCTTGACCTTGACTATTTTCTGGAGATCTAGTGTCATCCACTCATTTGGAATGAGATCAACATTCCTCGTTAAGTCTTGGAATGCCTCACTTAACTCTGATTCCCTCTGGAGATCCAGTGACAAAGAAAAAAGATAACTATGTCTTGACCTTGGGTTTACTTCAAGATTCAGAGATAACAAGGTCTCAGAATCGCTAAACATTTTTCATAACTTTGAGTTAAGTCTCGAGATCATGCCCTGGACACATGATGAAAATTGCATCCATGTTCCTCGCTGACTCACTTAATATTTGAGAAGACCTCATCTTTGTCTAGCGATCATGTGCACACTGCATGATGAAAGGAAGATTGACTTCCTGCGCTTGATATTTGAATCTATAAGAGAATATTCCTTTCTTCCCAAGATTAAGAGATAAAAGCTTGCGCCAAGTCTCCAAACCATAAAGAATATCTAGTCTCGATCATGAGATTAGGAGATAAAGACAAAGACCAAAAGGCACATGACTTAAAGACACTTAAGTTACACAAAAGAGTAACTTCAAAATAGAACAAGGTCATGAGGGTCTAGGGTTTTTGCATGTAAAGACACAAAAGGACTTAGGGTTTTAGAATTTCATCCAATTTTAGCATCACATTGCTTGGAAAGCAGACATTTTCTTCAAAATTTTAGGGTATGCTGGAACAGACATTTGAACTTTAGGGTACAAACTGACACTAGGAACCAAGACATTTAGCAAGACTCAGAAAACACAAAATAGTCCCAACAAGAGGTTAGTAAATAATCGAAATCCACTTGATTTCATTTTGAAATTTTAATTATTTTTTCTTGTTTATTAAATCAAAATTGTGTACTAAGACTTGATTTCACTTTGATTTTGTAGATTCCTCGTATATTTTGTTGATAGGGCAAGAGCAGTGGTGGATGACCAAAAAAAGAGTAGAGTAAATTTGGGTGCACCATTCTTTGAGATGGGTGTACAGATGGAAAAAATTGAACCATTATTAATTTTTTGGTTACTTGCAAGGACAATGTGGTGTTTTGGAAATCGGTTGATGTCTCCAACAAGATAAAAAAAAATGCACAAATATTGACATTAATGTTAGAGAATGTTGTCGGGAAAGTGGGAATTGATAATGTGATGCAAATCATCATAGATAATGCAGCAAGATATGTGTTATTAGGTGATTTTATGTTGCATATGATTAAATATTAATAAGTGAAATTTAATTTAGTTTTGAGGTGAAATATGGAAACTAATTATTGATTATTTTTACTAATATGTCAGGTAAAATTCTCCAAGAGAGTCACCCCACTCTTTTTGGATACCTTGTGCAGCACATGTCCTTGACCTTCTTTTGGAGGACATACAAAAACTTGATTGGGTAACTCTAATTGTGGAAGATCCAAGGTGGATCACAAAGTATATCTACAATTACCCTTGGGTTCTGAGTTTGATGAGAGAGCACACTAATGGTTGAGATTTGGTCACCTGCTGTCACGAGGTTTGCAACAATTTTCTTGACATTGCAAACCATTCTTGGTACATTGGCTTCTTTGAAATAAATGTTTGTGAGTCAACGATGGCTTGACTTAAATTATTAAAAAAATGTTGAAGGAGAGGTTGTCGCGCACATAATCTTTGACAATAATTTTTTGCAAAAAGTCTTCTAAGATTGTGAAGGTAACTTCAAAACTTGAATTTTTAATTATTCTTGTTTGAAGTCTCTCATTATTAATTTGTAACTTACTAAGTAACTTCATTAATTAATCTTTTTGTAAACTAATTTGTATTTTCAAATTTCAATTATAGGTATCCGAGCCCCTGGTTAGATTTTTGCGCTTGGTTGTTAGGGATCAAACCTGAATGGCATATCTTTATGAGGCCATTGATAGGACCAAAGAGTCTATAAAAAATTAATACAAGGGGGATAGACTCAAATATGATCTCATTTGGGAAATTATTGATAAGAGGTGGAACAATCAGTGCGCCAACCCATTCATGCAACAAGGTACTTCCTCAACCCCCATTTCAAGTATGATGATTCTTATTCAGATTTTACTAAGACTTGATTTCACTTTTATTTTTTAGCTTGTGTACTAAGACTTGATTTCACTTTGTATGGAGAGTTCATGGAGGGCCTCTCTCTATGCATTCAAACGATGATACCCAATGTTTTGGAGAGAGACCTTGTTGTGACCGAACAACAAATATGTGTAGAATCAAGGGGTAATTTATTCTCTTCAGTATTGGCAAAGAGAGAAAGAGACACTCAAATCCCAGGTAAAACATTTGCAATTTTTCTATTTGATAAATTATTTTATTTTTTAGATGATTGGTGGCAAAGTTGGGGTGGTAATACCCCACATTTAAAGAAAATTGTTCTCAAAATCTTATGCCAGCCTTGTAGCTCGTCCCATTGTGAGTGCAATTGGAGCTTATTTGAGTCCATCCATACAAAGAAGAGAAGCAAGTTATCACAAAAATGCCTCAAAGACGCCATAGGAGAAGCCTCCATTGTTTATAGAGGATGATATCACATGTTTGGAGATGCAGGATATGGAGGTAGAGGGGGTGGATTTGGTTTCACATTGGATGAAACTAAGGAGTCAGATGAGGAGTAAGATGAGGATTCATTGTCAGTGCAAGGAGGAACTACATCTAGAATGGAGAATGAGTCACACATATCATTAGAGATACCAAGCAAGCAGGCATAGCCATGCAGTGCAGGGTTCTACTACTAGGACTAGACCCTCTAGTTCCTCTCCCACATTTGCTAGTAGAGCTCGTAAGAGGAAGATTTAATTTTAATGATGTATTTACTTCTATTTTTATAGAAACTATTTAGTACTATTTTGCTTCTAGGCTTCTAGCCATCAGCATTCCACATGACAATGTGATTTTGTACCCACTTTACGTTTATATATATCTAAACTCAACTTGTTTCTTTTTTGGTCTCATTAATTAACTCATTTGATGCATCTTATCATTGAATTTTGAAAAAAAATCCATTTCTATTTAAAACTAAGCTTTTTTTTAAATACCTGAGTTTTTTGCCGAGTTTTTTCAAAAACTGGCCAAGTTTTTCCCTATTTTTTTCAGGCTTTGGCGAGTTTTTTCCGAGTTTGAGTTTTGCAACTATGGTCATAACTGTGACCACTCTATTGCCTTGATATTTATCATAGATAATACATTTCTTATTTTCAAATACCACTCTATAACTCTTTTCACATAGCTTCCCAATGCTTAATAAATTGTGCTTCAACTTTGGAATGTAAAAAAATCAAACACTTTTCATACCTTACTTTGTGTGGACATCCATGGCTCCTTTTTCTGCAACCTCCAATATGATGCATTACCAATTGCAATCTTGGATTCAAAACCCCCATCGAGTTTAGAAAATAACTCTTGATTACTAGACATGTGTTTAGAACAACCAAAATCTAAATTGACATCAGTTAAAACTTTTCCAAAAGACAAAAATAAATTTAGGAAGCCTTTTCATTTTGTTCAGATAATTGGCATTATTATGGTTATAATCTCATTTCAATCTGCAATCTTACTCAAAATGGCCATACCTGCTAAAATGGTAGAAGTGAATAATCCTTTTATCAAACTTGTGTCTACCTCCTCCTCCTTGACCACCTCTTCTTCCTTTGCTTCCTCTTGAAGAAATCTGATTCTAATCTTTTCCTTTGCCTTTACTACTTTTAGAGATTCTACATGCACCTTCACTCCTTAAAATTTGCAACTTAGAGGAGAAATCCTTCTCATTGAAATCTGTAGATGAATCTAACAATCTTACCTCATTAGACATTTGTGAGCCAACAATCAGAATACTCAAGAGTGGACAATTTTTTGCATGCTTTAATGATGATTGCAACATTTTTGCATCTCGGTCTTAAAGATCTCAATACCTTTATTATTTACATGTTTGTGTCTTTATCTCTGATTTTTTTATTTAGATCTATCTCCATCCACCCCATCAAAGTGGTATTAGAGCAAGTTCATGAACATTGGGATTTCCAGGAAAATTACTTAATATTATGGTCAACATCGTGGAAGAACTATCGGAGCTAATAAAAATGAATTTCAAAAACAAGAAGTGCAATGTTGTGGAGTTTTGCAGAGTGCACAAATATGAGTTAGAGGATACGACATCAATTATTGTATGTTAAAATTCTATAGTCGTTAAACTCAAAAAGGAAATTCTTAGAGAGAAATATGTCATACTAAAAGTCTTCACTCAATAAATTAAAATTTCACATGTGCTTTAACACTTTGTCTCCAATCTCTTCATAGAAGCATGTCATAGCCATCTATAATGTCTAGAATTGATATAACAATAAATTTCTCCATTCGGGGATCAGATGCCAGCTGCATGTGGATATTGTTAAACTCTCCAACCAATAGAACCTTAGTGCTATCCAATTGTGTGACCTTGTTCATGCTTGTGGGAAAAAATCCCAACCTTCTATATATGGATAGGGACATTATATCGGTAGACTTTCAATCAACTACAATTATGTGTCAGCCTTTGAAACATCCTCAAGGATAGAAGTAACAGAGCAAGTCTCTCTTTCCTCTGATAGAAAACAACTCGACTATTCTTTTGGATAACAGTACTTGTTTCCTTCTTCATTATCTTGTCGACACTTAAATTTGTGGTATTTTTCTCCTTGGTAGTGGCTCCACTCTTTCTTGTGTCTTGGGTTGTTCTTAGCAAGCTTTTAGCAACATAGACTAGCTGTTATGAAGTCTGATTGTTGTATGTATTTTCATCATTATAGAGTACATCTTGAACAAAATTCATACTCTAAGCCAGATTTGATGTAATTTGGGAGGTTTTAACTGACATTTGAGTGATAGTTAACATCGCCTGAATTTTACTTCCTTGAATGGTATGATTTCATCAAGTAATTGAAGAAGACATCTCTTATATATACTTCCTTCATCAATTCAAACAACAAAAAGATTATCTTCACTATTCTCATGTCCTTTGTTACACTTTTCCCCAATTTCTTTATTCCATGTTCCTATGAACCGTTATTGGTGCATTAAACATTGTTTCTAATTTGGGTATTACTTGTATTTTGAGCACTATTGGTAACTTGTCTTTACTGTAGAGAAAACTTTAGGTATCAATGGAGGAAAGACATAACCTTTCTCTTGTATTGGCTGATTCATTTATCTACATGGGACCTCAAAGCATGATGCCTTCACTAGAACATTAGCTGAAGGAGGTGATAATTTCCCATTATATTCTTCATATGCTTCAAGTTTTTGTGAGAATCATACTTCCTCATAATTTAAAACTTGACCATATCTTGTGGTAGGAAAAAAATTTCCACCCTCTTAAATCTTGACATTGTTATTCTAAATGTTGATTTATTTCATGTATTATGCACCATCTTAATTAAGTTACCTCAACTAGAATTATCTTTTCAGTAGGTCAACTATAAGAGGCTAGTGGATTATCTGTTGATGACACCACATTTAACATGATCTCTTCTGATATCCCTAGTTGTTCTTTAATCCTTGTGTATAGTCAGAAAATGGAAGCACTTCCATGGTAGACTAGTTTATCCTTCTGAGTAAGTGGTTTGGGGTCATATCAAGCACCTTGAATGGGTTCCTGACTTTGATCTAGCTTTATCCCCCTATTCTGCCCCATTTTCACTTTTTCCAACCTATTTTTGGCACCCCAAACTGAGAAACTAGGACTTTGACCTCAGGGTCAAGGTCAACCATTTTGGGTCAAGGTCAACCTCAACCTTGACCTAGGTCACAATCAACCTTTTCCATGCTTGGGGTTCAAATTTTAGATCTCAAGAATTCTATTTTCTAAAGAACGCAGAAAACCCTGAGATTTGCATTCTTCAGAAAATAGCATTCTTGAGATCTGCAACATTCAAAGTTAGTACATTTCTCCTATTCAATTCAATTAAGATTATCAATCTATCTAAATCTAAAATACATTCAAATAAACAAAATCGGGTACTTAAGATCTTCCTTCCTTACTCTTGTTTCCAAATGGTTGATTCATTTATGCATTGATTGTTCCTTTTGGGTTAATCAATTTGGATCTTTCATTTGCATATCTAAGGATAGAAGAAGAGCATCTTATTTACCCCCATAACATATTCAAATGTAAGGTATTTTATGTTAAATGAACCACAATAATAAAAACTATCGTTTCTTACCTTACATTTTGGTGAACCCGCGATAGACAACTCTTTCTTTTTTGGTGTTAGATTTACATCTTTTATATTAGATCATGCATGCATATTAGATTATATTTCTTTTATGTTCTTTCATTTTCTCTTTCAAAAATTAAAATCAAACTCTTTATTTTCTAAATAAGTTCATTTGCATTGCATTGGTGTATGAGCTTTACCACTTCTAGTCCTACTTATAGTATCTCGGTTAGAAGAAGTCGTAGACTCATGGGTTCCTTTGATGCCAAATCTTCCTCTCCTTTCTGTAGGATCCCGGATGACAATTTGAATACTCATGATTCCAATCCTTCTATGGAGCATAACTCTTCTCACTCATCTCATGATGAGGAAGATGCTTTAAGAGTTCCTCCTGAACAAGTGCAAAAACTTTCAATCAAACATGATAAAATGGGAAATCAGCTTATCCAAGAAAACCATAATCAAGATTCCATCCAAGCTATAGAGGCTCTTAAAAAATTCCTTCATGATAGTGATCAAGGTGTTAATTTCTTGCGTGGTATCACTCATCTTGTCCATTTGAATGTTAAACCTTTAGCTCAAGAGGCTCAAGATTTAGGATTTACTCCTCCTATCATTAGTGAGGGACCTTCTTCTATTCCTTTACCTATTATTCCTACTTACACTCCTCCTTTGATTACTACATCTCTCCCAACTTCATCTATCCCTATGAGTGTTCTACTGGTATCTCTACCTACCTCACAACATTCATACCATAGTGTACCTTTTACTTATACTAATCCTCTTCCAACCATGGTTCCAAATGTTCCACCAATTGTATCTTCTATTCATGTTTCTTCCTACACTTTTCCTAGTGTTCCAAATGTTTCCATGCCACCTATGTCTTCTAATGATTCCACAATTATTATTTTGGCTCAGACTGTGTTATATTTACAACAACAACTTGCATCCTTAACTCAATCCAAGTTTAGCATTCCTACATATGACATGGGTAGTCCCTTATCCTTAGACATTATTCATGCTACTATTCCTCAATAAGACAATATGCCTCATCTAGAGAATTACAATGGTAAAGGCGACCCTGTTACTCATGTTAAAACATTTCAAATCCTTTGTAGTGATTATGCTCATGACCATAGGATTTTAGCTAAACTGTTTGCTAGAACCTTTCATGATAAGGCTTTACAATGGTATTGTTCTTTACCTCCTTATTCCATTTATTCTTTTCCTAAACTTACTAATACCTTCATCCAACAATTTCAAAAAAACAATGGTTCGCAAGTTTCCTTAACTGATTTAATGCATTGTAAACAAAACATTAAGGAAAAATTGATTGATTTCATTGGTAGATTTAAGCATTTGTATGCTCAGATTTCTTATCATGTTCTTGATATTGATATTCAACACATGTTTATTTCAAATTTACAAAAGGATATTTTAGATAAGATTTTGCTTACTGAATTTGCCTCTTTTCAACAACTTTGTGCAGAACTTCATCATTATCAATTACAAGTGAGTCAATTTGAGAGCAACACTCTAATGGCTCCTGTTCAAGTTGATAAGAGTGACAATTCTCCTAATCCTAATAAATTTTAGGAACCTAACAAGTACATCAAGATTAATAAACAGATGAATGTGGTTGCTGATCAAGTTGTTGTTGTATCTCACAATGCAACTTTTGTATCCACTGCTAATTTTGCATCCACTTCTTTCCATATGAATCATACATTTACTCCTCTCTCTGAATCTTTACATTCCATTATGAGTAGGTTTTTAAGTTCTAATATGATTACCTTTCCTCCTATTCGACCTCTCCTTCCTACTACCATAGCTTCAAAATCCTTTGATTCCAAAGCTTTTTACCAATACCATCGTCAGAATGGCCATGATACTGAAAACAGTTATTCTCTAAAGCATAAGGTTCAAGACTTATTCAATTATAATTCTTTATCTATTGATAATTTTGATGGTAATGGGAATAAATCTATCTCCCCTCCTAATCAAAACCTTCAAATCTACATGAATCCTCTACCCACACATGATACTAATACCATTGCTCAACCATCTTAAGACTGTGGATATTGTTTAAGATTCAAAGATGGATGATCTTAATCACATTGTTAATCATGTGGAGAGCATTGTTGCATCTCAATATATTGTTCAAGATCCTTCGCCTCCACCTCAACTTCAAGTTCCATCTAAACCTCAGAAACAAACTAAGGATAAATGACCTCGGGAAATTTCAATTACCTTTGATGATTCTGAGACTATTAAGGCTCTAGATGGTCCCCTTTATATTTATGCTAGGATTTCTAAGATACCTACGCATGGTTTTCTTGCTGATCCAAAATCTTTAATAAATGTTATTACTGAAGAAAATCTTTTTTATGAAAAACCTACAATGTGATTGTTATGATCCATCGGATGCATGGATCCAAACTTGTAATTGTTTTCTCTATCATGCACTTGGTTCTATTAACTTTCCTGTTGAACTCTGTGGCAAGGTTGTAGATACTACTTTCATTGTCGTTCCTACTTCTAATCAATTTCAAGTCAAATTTGGTTTGCCTTGGATAACTGTTATGCATGCTATTGCTTCTCCTATTCATAAATGTCTTAAGTTCATTCATAATGGAGAAGTAAAAATGATTTATCATAGTTTATATCAACCTTCTAGGCCTAGAGATTGTGCTACTCTTGATTTCTTTTGGCCCTCATTACCTAATTCATGTCCTCCCCTCCCTGACAACCTTTTCTGTTGATATCAAGCCTATAAACATCGCAAGATTGTCAAGTTAAGCATGCCTCAGATAGATCTTAACCATGGCCTTTTTCCAACTCCTTCTATACCTCCTTTATCCATTACTACTAACTCTATTACTCAACTTCCCAGTGTTTCTTCTCAACCTATTGTGAATCCTACCAATCTTCCTACAAAACCTGTGAAGGAACTAGTTGTTATTCCTCCTAGTTCTCCACATGTGTCAAACAAAGAAAAAAGTAATAAATCTACTAATGAACGACGTAAGAAGCATAGAGATAATGCTAGGGCATGTGCTTCTCTTCTTCAAAATTCTTTACCTTCTTTTGATCAACCTATGCCTTATGTGTTGGAAGAAGTTAATATTCACAATGATGTTAAGATGAATGAGTATGATGATCCTATTCGCATCTTAGATCCCATTTTAATTAATCTTCATGAGGATACTTTAGATGATCCTATTGATCTTAGTGATGAATATGAGACCATTGATCTTGACACTAACTTAATTCATATGATTTCAACTCAATTGATATTTACACCTAGTATTGAGCAACGCGATTCTCAAGAGGATCCTTGTTCGAAACTAGCTATTATTCCTACTGTATTGGATATAGTCCCTCTTGTGAGTTTCCCACCTTCCCTAAATGATATAAACCAAGATAAGGAGAGTAGGAGATATTCTTGATTGGCTTATCCTTCATGGTATCCCTTTTTGTGTTTGCATGGTGTACTGTGCTTCTCACATAATGTGTTTGCTAAATTTTTGTTAGACTCTTTTATATAACCCTTGTTACTTTGTTGGTGCAAGGTGATAAAGGAATCAAACCTATTGTATAATTCCTCTATATGTATCTCTACTCTTCTATATGTTGTTTTCATGTTATGTTCTACTTGTGCTATTGTTCGTAAATGTTTTCCTTTTGTAGTCCACTTGGATCTGCAACATGGTAGCACTGATTGTTTTTGGTCTCCATGTCGTGGTCCAAAAAGACTCTTCACTACTCTTGAGTTTTCTTTCCTCCATTTTGATTGTAGTTATACTTTCTTTGGGGAATAATGTCAATTAATTTTCAATAATATTATATCTATATATACATGTTATCTTATGATCATACTGACCCCACAGTAGGTAGATCCCTTTTGTGTTCTTTGTATGTTTATGTGATATTTCCCTTGATTTTTTCTTTGTTTGGGGGCATCTCGTAGTGGAAACATAATCAGTAGAGTTGTTTATGTTTTCATCAAAGTCATTTCTCCTGTTAAAGTGTTAGCAATGACTTTAACATGGGGGCATACGCTCTACTCACTTTTTTCACACACACACATGTTCAAAATAGTTTCAAAACTTAAAAAACTTTCCCTTTATGGATTAAAGACTAATCCTTAAAGCATGGACATTTTTCTTTTTAGGATCTCTTGATCCCTCCAGTTTAAATTTACATGGATCTCTTGATCCCTCTAGTTTCAATTTATAATTTTTTGATCCCTTAAGGTCAGAAGGTGTCCTTAAGAATGGATCTCCCTAATGAGTTGACTAGTGAGTAGTCACATTCACTAGGCGTTTCAACTCCATCTTTCCAGTTGCATTTTTTCCTTGTGTGGTTCACAATGGGACATAAGTTATCATTGGGCGAGGTAACTACACCCCCTCTCTTCCTCCTTAACCGGTGATGTCTCTCTTATCATGATCTTAGGGTTGATAAAGACTTAAATCCCTTGGGGGCTTGAGGTTTCCTTTGTCCCTTATTGATTCCAATAAGATTATCAATTCTTTATGATCTCCTTTACCAAGAGTTTGTATTGAGTCCATACTCTTGCTAAAGAGGGGGCTAAATGTATAGTCAAAAAATGGAATCACTTCCATGGTAGACTGGTTTAGCCTTTTGAGTAAGTGGTTTGGGGTCATGTAAAGGGCTTTGAATGGGTTCTTGACTTTTATCTAGCTTTATCCCCCTGTTCTGCCCCATTTCCACATTTTCCAACCTATTTTTGGCACCCCAGACTGAGAAACTGGGACTTTGACCTCAGGGTCAAGTTTGAAATTTTTGGATCAAGGTTGACCTTGACCTTGACCTAGGTCAAGGTCAACCTCAACCTTGACCTAGGTCACAATTGACCTTTTTTAGGCCTGGGGTTCAAATTTTAGAATCTCACAGTTTCTAGATGTTAGTATTTGGAAAAAGTTAATTCTCACTTCTGGGTTGGCTATTTCAGACTTCGGGACAACAAATCCTAAATTATATTTAATAAAGGTCCTTTTCTAGGGGCATGGGTCTAATTGGAATTTAATTCTCCTATGTTTGCCTCTCTAGAATATTGTGCCCTAATTTCATATAAAAGGAAGCTTTCTCCTCTCATTTTCTCTAACCATGAACTATGATCATCAAGCATAATTGCAAGAACTTTCAAAGAATTTAAGAGTGAATTCCAAAGGTGAAGAAGAAAGATTTGAATCAAGCCAATTATCCATTGAATCATTCATCCATTCTCAAGCACTTCTCAGGCACTCATTTTCATCAAGGAGATCCATTGGTGGCCATTGAAGGATTCAAGCTCTATGGAGCCCTCTTGTTGAAGATTTCTCCATCCACATTCCTCCAAGCCTCTTCCAATTCAAGAACCCATTCAAGATTGGTGTTGAATATCTAAAATAAATTGATTGAATATATCCTACATTGTCCATTCTACATTCTACATCCGTTTGGTGCATTCATACTTGTGGGTTCAAGGACTCGAATCCTCCATAAGGACTTTTACATGAGCAAGGTGAATTGCTTCATTTACTTTGTTTATTTCTGTAATTTCAATTATATATTTGAGGTTAATTCCAAAACCAGGGTTTGACCAAGGAAAACCCCTCCCCCCAACAAACAAACCATTTTTCTTGCAGGTACAGGTTTGGAACGACAGATCAGGACAGAGATTTGGATACCCTTTTCAGAAAACTTTCAGGATCCGAAAACAAAATTTTAGTCTGTGACTTTTTAGGTTGATTCTTCCCTAGGGCACAATTGGAAATTCTTGCCAATGGTTACATTGAATTGAGGGTACAAATTGGAACTATCTTAGAACATAAAAAGATTTTTTGGTTTTGTCTGTCTCTGCATTTCTATTCTAGATCCGGTCTCAGATTTTCCATAAACTCAACAAAGGCTTCAAAAAATAGCATTCTTCATATCTGCAACATTTAAGGTTAGTACATTTCTCCTATTGAATTAAATTAAGATTATCAATCTATCTAAATCTAAAATACATTCAAATAAACAAAACCGGGTACTTAAGATCTTCCTTCATTATTCTTGTTTCCAAATGGTTAATTCCTTTATGCATTGATCCTTCCTTTTGGGTTAATCAATTTGGATCTTTCATTTGCATATCTAAGGATAGAAGGAGAGCATCTTATTTACCCCCATAACATATTCAAATGTAAGGTATTTTATGTTAAATGAACCACTATAATAAAACCATCATTTCTTACCTTACACCTTGATTACTTAACAGAGCATTACCTTGATAGTTACTGCTTTAATTATTCCTGTCCAATAGTTTCTTTGGTAAAACCCCTACTAATTACCTTGGTTACTACTCTACTATACTTTAAAATTTCTTTGCATGCTCGTGAGTTGGTTGTGCAAATTTCTCAAGTATGTGACTTCAATGGAAAATTTCTTTATTTGTTCAATTAACACCTTCATCTCACCTTTTTTATTCTGGTGTTCAATGCATGAAGTTGCATCGTGATGAAGCACCAACTAATGAGATGGAGCTTGATACGAATGGTTCGGGACCTAGCTCGTGATTGGATTTTCATGTACTAAAGCTTTACAGAGACCAAGAATTTCATTGCTCGTGGAAAGTGGTCCAAAATGTATAAAAGGTCCTAATATGTTTTGACACAGATGTTTACTTACCTCAATCACCTCAACATAGGTTGCATTCAGATTAGCTAGAAGAGGATGAGATTGTCTTGCGAACATGGATGTGAGATGATCCAATGCATTACAGTAAATCTCTCTTGCTCCTAGGTTAGTGACCATGTATGGGGCTTCTAGCCTTGTATACACTTTGTGAAACCAATTGTTAAGTGAACCTATTAGCTCATGCTCTTTTCTCATGCTATCTACAAATTTTATGTATAAATCCAATGGTGTTTTCAAGATTCCTAACTTTCCCATAAATGTTGCTTTCAACTCATCCCATGTGCTTTTTCAAGACACAAGTAGAGGTATAAACTGATAAAAAGATTCTTCTCCCAATGAGTAAGGAAAAATTCTACATGCCACATCCCCATGTTTGATCCTTCAATTGCATAATGCATCCTCAAATATTTTCATGTGTTCCTATGTTATTCAATTACAATCATTGTCATAAAACTTGGACTAAGAGTTCTCTAAATTGTTTGGAATGTCATTATAATTGTTGAAAGTGAGCGGGGATGTGTTGTTCACAATCCATGGTGTACCATTCTGCTGATTAAAGGGGACTAACATTAATTCACTCTAGAAATGTCAACTTTCTTACAAATAATTTGGAAATGATGTATTTGATCCTAAAGTAATAAGAGTTTTGAAAAAAATTGCATATAGATAAGGATTTAGGAATTATATTCTAGTCTTAGATACTTCTAGAATGTAAGAGACCATGAATGTATTTTTCCACTTTGATAGGCTCGATTTTGTCATCAACTTCCACCAAGCTAGTGCAATATTCTAAGGTAGATTATACATGTTCAAATCATTATTATAACATGAAAACCATCAATGGATGCATATTAATGTGTGAATAACAATTGAAGTTAAGCATGTATTTCAAATCATGTTGACCATGTAAAGTGACTTACAATCAACAAGCCTAAAGTAGTACGAATTAGGCAAGTTCAAAACTAGATACACCAAGTACATTGAAAACTATTTTGAGAGATCAAAGAACCACACAACACTTCACAATCTTCACTAAATCACCACAATTCAATGATTTATTAGAAGTATACTAGTATCTCAGTGACAAATCTCCAAAAACTCTCCTTTTACAAATGAGTCAAGTTTATATAAGACCCCCTAATACAACAAATGCCCGAGATTGATCTAAAACCAATGGCCACAATAACTTAAAGAAAACCATAATTAGAGATGTTACAAACATTAATGACATCATTAGATACAATGAGACTTATACAATGACAGAATTCAAAACCAATGAAAAAAAAGGAGGATGCCTAGCTATCAAACAACTCATCAAGTAAGAGATAAACTCTCTTGTCCTTTCCTTTTTTAGAAACTTAGATAAATTTGGATATTTCTTCATTAAGCTCTTCGATTGCAATATTTGGCAACTTGTGTTTTAGCTTTATCACTTCCAACCCCTCAATGCAAGTGTCAAGTGTGTTCTCCCAATATAAATTTGTGTTTTTGTAAATCACTAATGGAGACCATGAGAGAAAAAAGGTTTCCTAACTGGATTTTCTTGATGGATTTCATCCCTTGCAAGTAAATTGAATTCATCTACTCCTTCAATTCTTACAAGTCTAGATCAATGGAAACAACAATGTCTAGATGTAGTAATTCCTTGATTGGTATAAGAACCTTTGAATGTATATAAGGATATGTCCTTAAATCTCAAGACAATCTGCACTATGGTACTATGGCACTCATGTACACACACTATTGAACTAAGACAATATGAATGAAATTGAAGTGTTTTTTTATGAGAATATTAACTATGGCACTTAGTTACATGCCTAAGAACTTTTCTAGGTTATCAGTGAAAATATTTGTGCATATTTATGTCTCCTAGACCACATTTGATCAATTTTCAAAGGTTATTGTTGAGCCTCTTTGACTTTTTTTGGATCATAATATAGAAGATTGATGACATGTAACTGATTGAATGTTTGATAATGTTAAGTTGAAGATGATGCAATACATTAAATCAGTTAATGGTTTGTATTGTCATTGATGTCAACTTGATATCATCTGTATGGTCATATACATAATGCCAAAGACTTCAGAGAATCAATGCAACAGAGGTTATGCTTTTAGCAATGCATAAAATTAAGTATTCACTAAGTGACAGACCACACTGACGGAGTGCACACCATCGGTAAAGACAGAGATAAAGTCACAGTGATGCCTAATGAGAAGAAGATAGTGTTGCCCAATGAAACAGAATTACAGGATGCCTGACGAGCTGAAAACAATGTTGCTTGATGAGAAAGATTCAATGATGCCTGACAGATGGAGATCCTGAAGCTAACTAAAGTTTCACCGATGGAACTAGCAGTTGTCACCGGCGACAAACTGCAGAATTGACCGACAGAACAGAGAGATCAGAAAATGACAAAATATCTAGCTAGCAGAGCTTAAGGATAGACTTAATTGGTTGTTTTATTTGTTTTATTTGACCACAATTAAGTAAGTAATTTAAAGATGATTTGTACAGTTGGCAAGAAGATAACTATGAGATAAATCAGGAGTTAAAGCCGCAAATCAATTTGGCTGGATTTTTTTTCGTGCCAAGAATCAAGAATCAAGAACCAAAAATTAAGGAATATCATTTCTATATAAGAGAAAAGCATAATTCATTTCTGCAAGCAATCAGATACATGGGGGAGTGAATTGAAAGAAGATTCTAAAGAGAAACTGGTGAAGGTTAAGCTTCATACAGTCCTGATCAATCAAGTTAAGGGAGAGCTAAAGAAATTCTATAGACACCGAAAAATAGTGAAGCACAGCATCACAAAGCAGAAATAATGAAGTACAAAGGAATTGAATTGATACATTGATCAGAAAGGTATTATACGTAAATAGATCTGAATATCTACAATTCAAAGTTGCATTAGAAATAGGTCATTGCATTTCATTTTAACCATTGAAGCATTAAGTCTCTTAACAGAGCAGGACTTAACAATCTTTTATATTTGAGGTATATCGTAATAGATTACCAAAAAGGTTAACTCATGATAGTAGCATCGGTCTTACCGAAAGCCTATTGACAGTCTAAGAAGGAGGCCGATTCAAGGATGGTAGTAAGATTAGCATAAAGCCTATTGATAGTCTAGAGGCTGATTCAAGGATGGTAGCGTAGATGCCAGATACTTAGTGACAATCTATGTATAAAAATCCTCTAACAAGGTTGCACTTAAAAGTGTGTTTGTAACCTTTAACAGGGTTGGCTCCTAATAGGGCTCACTTGAGAAGAGTGAAAATTTGGGGTACCGGTCCCAGTGGTTTTTCCCTTAATAGGGTTTCCATGTTAAAATCCTTGTGTTATGTGTGTATGGTTTATTACTTTATTATTTTACATTTCACATATGTATTTATGGATTGATTGGTATACTCTGCATATTTACTAAGTATCGGTAAATAAGTTTTACTGGTTATCAGTTTTCAAGAAGAAGAAGGACAGACAAGGTAAACTGACAGATAGTTATTTATTTCAAGTATTTCAAAGGCATACATCTTGTAGGGACTTAATAATCTGAGGTGTATTAATTGGTGGATTGAAGTTTAAAGGATAAAT
>MU226495.1:267819-285396 GCA_018584345.1 Thuja plicata
GATTCACCCCCCCCCCCCTCTTAGTTATTACTAACAGAAGATATCAAAACTTTGTTTTGGTGGTCGTTTGCTTAATGATTTTTTCTCTAGGTACAAAACAGACCATGTTCAAAAAGTCAAAAATAAAATTTGTTTAAGAGTTAAAAAAATTTAAGCAGGGTCTACTAGGGACCCAACATTCAGCTTGGAATGAGGAACCTATGATGAAAAATATTTTTTTAGTTTGAGGTATTTCTTGTTGGCATATCTAATGCAGTGATGGTAACTATGCCCTAGTGATGTAACAATGATTTGATTACAGCATGATCAGATATTATATTGTCATTCATGTCAACTATTCACTTTATGTTCCTAGTATATCATCAAGCATATTTGTGATGAATAATGTGTTTCAGTGAGTTTCAATCATTGCTATCTTTAGGGGAGACCTAGTTATGTATTTGGATGTCAAATGCATGACTGCTACTACTGAAGTAAGTTTATGTGAGTTGTAATTGAATGGAGTATAACCATACAATTGCTAGAATAATTGATCACAAGAGATAGATGATTTGAATGTCCTATCAAATCTATGATGTATCTTATGGCATAGTTATAGGATATGGTGATCAATAGTGTTTAGACGGTACAGTTCCAATTGCAACTACTTTGAGTGATCGGTATAAAGGTTAAGTGATCGGTGAACAGAAAAAGTGTTATTCAAGAGGCTAAGTGTTTATGTCCATGAGCTACTGATGGAAGATCTTGTATCAGTGATCGGTATTGATGTGGTGATGATTAACGATGAATGATTTATGATCTGATGACATGTATTCATGATTGGAAATCATGATCTGGCATCACATTGATCGTTGTTATCATGTGGAGAAGATTCTTTGGGAAGTTTAATCATAGTCAAAATGTGTTTGGCTCTTTGACTCAATTTTCATATGTAAATCATTGTATAGGCCGACACAGTCTTAGAAATATGTTGTGTATTTAATTTTGTTGTTTGGCTTGTTGGATTTGACCATGATTCTTTGTAATTTCATTTTAGGGTGTGATCAAGGAGGTGAACTTAATAGTTCATTATATAATGGTTGAAGTTCAATGCAAATTGTGTTGATCATGTGTGTTGTGTAAGTGTGGTGTAAAGTGCATGTTGTGATCAAGCCAGGGAAGATTTAAGTGCTCTCACAAGAGATTGTGTACTTTAGTAGATCTGATCAAGCAAAGGTAGTGCTAATTTGCAGATCATTATTGAGTTATAGAGGTTGAAATTCTTTAACAGGGTAGATCCTAAGAGATCTTTATCGTAAATCCTCTAACAATTTGACACATTAGCTTGTATTTTTAATTCCTCTAACAAGGCTACTCTTGATAGGGTAAAGGTTCTAATAGGCCTAAGGTAAATCCCTTAACCAGGTAGCACTTAGAAGTTCTACTGTAAACTCCTAACTGGGTTAAGCTCCTCACAAGGTGTACTTTAGAAGAGTACATTAATTTAGTGGGTACTAATCCCCATAGTAGTTTTTTTCCCTATTTGGGTCCACGAGATAAATCTGTGTCACATTTGTGGATGATCTTGGATGTTTAAGTTTTTAATTTACTGCTATTAAGGTTAATCTTGTGAATGGTGATTAAAATTTAAGTGGTTGTAAAGTTGTTTTTTTGGTAGATTATCGATTCAACCCCCCCCCCCCTCAGTAATCTAATCTCAAGTCTAACAACTTGTATCAGAGAGATCTGGTCCTTTGTTTTGGTGAAGCTTAATAACTTGATGTAAAGATCAAAGGTTATGCAAAAGGAAGGTCCTAAATTCACAAGAGAGAACTACTCCATATGGTGTGGTCAGATGAAGCTCTATCTTAAGGGCTAGTGAGATCAGTATTGGGATCATGTGGTAAATAGGTACTAATATTTTCTAATCCTAAATATGTCAAGTCAATCTACCTATTATTCACACTTCCCTATCATCAATGAACATGTTTTTGCATATTTATGTCTCCTGGAGGTCATTTGATGAATTTCCAAAGGCTATTGTTGAGCCTACCTAACTTTATTTGGATCATAACATAGACGATATCAAAACTTTTAGTGGCCACCTGCTTAATGATTTTTGCTCTAGGTTCAACATCTAGTGTTCAGTGACTTACTTTTTTTTCTCATTCCAGCCTTCTTATCTCCTATGATCGAGTTTTGTGGATGGTATCTTCTGACATAATTGGAAATTATTAGTTCACCTCTTTGTTCATCATTCTTATCATCATATTAACCTTCATTCTAATCTACATTTCTCAGTACATCATTTTGAGCAATTTCCTGATTTTCAGTGTTTATAGCCTGATGCTCAGGTGCAGAATTTTGTCACTCAGGAGTGATACACTATTGCTCGGGCAGAGTGTCATATTGTTCAATATAAACAAACATGTTGTATTCTTCTAGTTTATTTCTACTTTACTCATCATTTTTCTCAGAAAATTCATCTATTTTGACATTTTCACTTTCAATTATTTTGTTAGAGGATTTGTTAAGACATTTATAAGCCTTGATTTTGGTAGAATACTGGTGCAGGAGCACACCTAGGCTAACCTCCATGTTTTAGTAATTTTTGGCTTGTACTTGACATTGGCCAAGTCAAGATAGTTATTTTTTTTTTAGACCTTAGAAGGTCACTGTAATGTGGGCTAGGTGAGATAGTCATTAGGACTAAGGTCACCAAATTAGCCATTGTTAGTAGCTTTTAAAATTCTTAGTGTTAGGAGTTGGAGTTAGAGTCTTCAATGTGTCTTAAACACATTAATGATGTCATAGAGATGCCATAAATCCATAAATGATCTTGGATCCTTGAAATGAAGAGGTTAGAGGTCCTAAAACTTAGGGAGAAGGCATAATGGCAAAGATGCCAAAAGTTGCTATGACAACATTTGCAATAATTGCAAATGTTGCATGCAACTTGGTTACATATGATTCCCTTGAAACTAGGAGTATGGAATCGACCAATAGTCCCTAGAATCATGGAGATGGCATCTAATGTTACCCAAGACTCAAATCTCATAGTCAGTCATGCATTGTAACAAGTTTTGAATATTGAATAGTAGCTCTACAACTCTGTATTTCAAAAAACCCAAGCATTTTGATGTGACAATCATGTGTAATGGATTGAAAGACTAAATATAGTGATTTTTCAGTGTTCTTTAGATTGTTCTAAGACTTTTTCATTTGATAGACAAGTTTATTAGAGTAGGTTTAGTTTGTTGAATAAATTATTGTTTGGTTTAGAGTCTCCACTGGTCTTGTCCTGACTAGTCAATCGATTCATGGCTCCCCCATGAAATCAAGCCATGGGAAACACCTAAGGATGGATGGATATGTTAGGGGATTAAATATTGTATATATTTTTAGGATTAGGAGTCTTAGGAAGATGGAGAGATATTTTTACTCCTAAGCCCTAGCCGAGCAGATAGTGCCCGGTTAGAGGTTTAGTGCTAAAGAATTGAAGATTTCCTTTAGGGTAGAGGAGTAATATACGGGCCAAGTATAGTTCTAGATAGGGTATGGTCATATCTTGACATACTATGATGGTTGAGTTCATACCAATCCATGATACCAAGTTTTGAGCAATTTTTAAATTGTGTTGCAGACAGTCCTAGAAATTAGGCCTATTAGCCCCATTGGACTTAGATTGTAGGAACCCTATGTATGGATGACCTAGGAGACTAAAACCTAAAAAATACTTTTTAAAATGATAAAGGGTGTCTAAATGTGGGTTTGTATTTTCAACTTCTTTGGGAAAGTTTTGAAAGAATCGGGAAAAAGTCACTGTAAAAGACTACAATGGAATAAGGTCAATTAGGCCTCTTGATGACAAAAACTTGGACTCAACTAAAAATGGTTATGAGATCCCTCAAAATGGATCCAAATGGAAGTAAATGGAATTTTTCCATGATGATGATCACCCCTAAAATGAATCATTTAATGCTAGATTGGATTTGGCACTTAGATCCTTCTAAGTGTAGTAGGAGAAGTGAAGATTTCAATTAACTAAAAGATGTTAGTCTTTCAAGGTGAAGCACAAGGATTAAAAATCTTAGAGGGGAGTTGGAATTGGACTTAGTTAATCATCTAAGCCAATCAAGACCTAGATGAGATTAGGTTCCTAGAAGGGACAAGCTAGGTCTCTTGGATGAAGTGCTAGCAAGCCTTGGAACACTCACACCATATTGGTATCAGAGCTTGATTGAGTGATGGCTTGTGGTGGATGTTTTAGCCTATGGAATCAGTTGAAGAGAATACACCATTGGGATCATTAGAAGAAAAAACCACAGTGACTAACACTGAGTTAGCCAAAAAGGTGGATGAGCAAGAAGAAGACAACAAGTATTTAAGAGAAAGGTTGTCTCAAATGGAGGAACTCTTGGGAGAAGTCCAAGACAAAGCTGTTAAGATGAAAGATAAGATAGATCAGAAGGAAGAAGAAGAAGCAAGGGAGAAGGGAGTGGATTTAGAAGAGGAAGCTCCAACCCTTGACCTTGTCAGTGACCAAGAACCCTTCTTAAAGGCATTGAAGGCTTTTAGTGGCAAAGCTTTGGAGGGTGTACCACTTTTTAGTGGACAAATGGATCCAGATTCAGTTGTGGATTGGATTGAAAGTATAGAGAACCATTTTGAATGTGATGGTATCATAGAGGCCCAAAAATTGAATGTGGCCAAGTCAAAGTTGAGAGGATCAGCTCTCACATGGTGGAAGTTTGTTCAAACTGAAAGGGAGAAAGAAGGAAAGAGTCCTATAGTCTCATGGAAGGGAATGGTGACTAAGTTCAAGCAGGCTTACTTTCCTGAGGATTATGAGGTTTAGCTACATAGAAGAAGACATAACCTCAAACAAAAAGATTTGATGTCCAAGCATACATCGAAGAGTTCCAAAAGTTGTGCTTAAGGTCACATGTGGCGAAGGATGAAAGCATCAAACTAGCTAGGTATTTGAATGGACTCAAGTGGTCTATTCAAGAAGACATGAGTCTTTTGAACTTCAAAACCATTCGCCAATGTTATCAAATAGCCTGAAAGATAGAGGAGAAAGCAAAAAGAAAACAAGAGCATACCTCCAAAGGAAGAGGTAAAGGAAGGGATAACAGAGGATCAAGATGTGGCTATGGTGGAAGAAGTTCAAAATTAAGAATAGAAGGAGAACTCAAGTACACTGAGAAGCAAGAGGGAAGTTCTAGTAGAGGTGGTAGAGGAAGGAACTCAAATTTCAGTGGAAGAAGTGGTGGACAAGGAAGAGGCAATTACTTTGCCAATATGAAATGTTATCATTGCAACCAAATGGGACACCCTACCTATAGGTGTCCACAGAAGGGTAGTACTTCTCAAGGAGGTAACAAGAGAACTAATTTAGTTCATGAAGAGACAAATGCAAAAGAGACACACTCAGAGGTACCACCAAATTCAGAATAAGGTGAGAACCTCATGATGAGGAGAACATTGATCAAGGAGTTGGTTAAAGAAGAGCCAAGCCAAAGAAGGTCCCTATTTAGAATCAAATGTAAGGTGACAGGAAAAGTATGTAGAGTCATTATGGACTCAGGGTCTACTGACAATATTGTGTCAAAAGAAGCAGTCAGCAAGTTAGGCATGACAAGGATACCCCACACCCATCCTTACAAGGTCACATGGCTCAATAAGGCAAAACATGTCTTAGTCAACAAGCAAGCTTGGGTAGAGTTCTCTATAGGGAGATATAAGGACAAGGTTCTATGTGATGTGTTGCCTATGGATGCATGTCACTTTCTCCTAGGTAGACCATGGAAATTTGACCGCCAATCTATCTATGATGGAGTGAAGAACTCTTATACATTCAACAAGGACAAAGTAACTTTCAAAATCCAATCATTGTTAGATGATGCAGATGTAAAGACACCAGGTCCTAATGTGATTATGGTGGGTGAAAAATAATTCATAGAAGCCATGGAAGAAGGAGAAGGAGTTGGCTATGCATTGGTTCTAAGGCCAAGAGAAAAGAATTAAGAAAAAGGAGACAAGAAATCAGAGATACCTAAGGAGATACAAAGCATGTTGCAAACTTATGAAGGCATAGTAAGCGATGGACAACCATCAACATTACCCCCTAAAAGAGCCATAAGTCATAGGATAGACTTCACACCTAGAGCTACCATACCTAATAAGGCAGCTTACAAGATGACCCCTCAACAAAATGAGGAAATTGCTAGGCAAATAGAAGAACTACTTAACCAAGGCCTTATCAAGAAAAGCATTAGCCCTTGTGCAGTACCTACTTTCCTAGCACCAAAGAAAGGAGGAACATGGAGGCTTTGTAATGATTCAAGAGCCATAAATAGGATAACCATTAGGTATAGGCTCCCCATACCTAGGATTGAGGACCTAATGGATTGTCTAGGTGAAGCTAAGTACTATAGCAAGATAGACTTGAAGAGTGGGTATCACCAAATTAGGATACATGAGGGAGATAAATGGAAGATAGCCTTCAAAACCAATGAAGGTTTGTATGAATGGCTTGTCATGCCATTCGGACTATCTAATGCCCCCTCTACATTCATGAGGCTCATGAATGAATACCTCAAAGACTACATTGGAAAATTTGTAGTAGTATATCTTGATGATATACTGATTTATAGTAGGACAAGAGAGGAACATCTTCAACACCTTGAGATTGTCTTCAAGAAGCTGCATGAAGAAAAGTTGATGATCAACTTAGAGAAATGTGAGTTCATCAGAATGGAGCTAGTGTACCTTGGGTTTGTTCTCTCTCATGGAAATCTGAAAATGGAAAAAAGTAAAGTGGAAGCCATCATGAATTGGCCTACTCCAAGGATGGCAAGAAAGGTAAGAAGTTTTCATGGCCTTGCTCAGTATTATAGGAAGTTTATAAGGTAGTTTAGTGTTATTTGTGCTCCTATGTTAGACACAATCAAATGAGGAATGAAGAATAAGTTAGTGTGGAATGAACAAGCCACTAAGATCTTTGAGTTATTGAAAGAAAAGATTGTTACCCAACCTGTCTTAGTCTTGCCAAGCTTTGAGAAGCTTTTCACCATTGAGTGTGATGCAAGAAATGTGGCTATTGGAGCTGTCCTACGCCAAGAGGGTAGACCAGTAACATTTCATTCAGAAAGTTTGAGTGAAGCCAAGAAGAAGTATTCTTCTTATGACCTTGAAATGTATGCATTGGTTCAGGCTTTAAGGAAATGGAGACACTATTTACTCCCCAAGGAGTTCATAGTCTACTTAGATAATCAAGCTTTAAGTTTCTTGAACTCTTAAGAAAAGTTAAGTCACAAGCACATGAAGTGGGTTGAGTACCTACAAGATTATGCCTTTAATATCAAACACAAGAAAGGTGTCCTTAATAAAGTGGCAGATGCATTGTCTAGAAGAGCTCTCACAGATCAGGAAATTTGGTTGAAGAGTACGGGAATAGATCATTTCAAGGATCTATATGCTGATGATAAAGACTTTGCAGACATTTATAAAGTATGTGCTGAATTCAAGAATCATTTTCATAGCAAGTATGTTGAATACACTTAGCAAAGAAACCATTTATTTAAGGGAAATTAGTTGTGTGTCCCTAGAGGGTCTATTAGGGAGAACTTAATCCAAGAAAAGCACAATGGTGAATTGAGTGGTCACTTTGGGATCACCAAGACCCAAGAACTTGTTCAAAGGTTCTATTATTGTCCGAGGATGAATCTTGATGTTAGGAGGTATGTGGAAAGTTGTATTGTATGTCAAAGAGAAAAAGGTACTTCTTCAAATGTAGGCCTTTATCAGCCACTACCTATTCCCACTAGGCCATGGGAATGCTTGAGCATGGATTTTGTAGTTGGGTTACCCAAGAAAAGACAAGGAATGGATAGTGTATATGTAGTTGTGGATAGATTCAGCAAGATGGCTCACTTTGTGCCATGCAAGACCACTAATGATGCCAGCCAAATAGCCTCTCTCTTCTTCAAAGAGATAGTAAGAATCCATGTGTTGCCTATGAGCATAGTGTCAGACAGAGACACTGAATTCATGAGTCATTTTTGGAATACTCTTTGGCAAAGATTAGGCACTAATTTATCCTTTGGGTCTGCATACCATCCCAAAATTGATGGTTAGACCGAAATGGTGAATAGGAGCCTTGGAAATCTACTAAGGTGCTTGACCAAATAATATAGATAGCAATGGGATCAATTGATTGGACAAGCTGAGTATGCCTACAATGACACCATCAACCAGTCAACAGGGAAGAGTCCCTTTGAGATAGTATATGGATTACATCCAAGAGGAGTCTATGAGTTGAGAGACTTGAAGGATGGAGTAAAGGCAAGTGGATATGCAGATGATTTTTTTATCCAATGCAGGAGATACATGATATAGTCAAGAAAACCTTGACAGAGAACACCTTGAAACATAAAACCAAGGTTGATGAAGGTAGAAGAATAGTGTAGTTCAATGTGGGTGACATGGTCATGGTGCATCTTAACAAAAAAATACTTCAAAAGGGAGTCCCTCACAAGTTGCAGATGAGGAGGATAGGTCCCTGTCCTATCTTAGCTAAGTATGGTGATAATGCATTCAGAGTTGAACTCCCGAAAGACAGTGGACTGTCACCTATTTTTAATATTGGAGACATGGATCAGTCTCAAAGAAGTGATCAAATATGTGGAAGATCCCCAATTACCCCCTGCTACAATCACAGGAGCTGACAATGTATTGGATACTAGAATCTACAAGAAGACTAGAACTAAAGACTACAAAGAAAACTTGATAAAAAAGCATGGTCAAACCAATGCTAATGTAGTATGGGTAAAAGAATCAGAGTTCAAGAAGATGGGGATTGATCCAAGCATCCTCAATCCAAGGGTGGATTGAATTTTTTGTTTTGGGGAGGATGGTGCAAGAGCACACCTAGGCTAACCTCCATGTTTTAGTCATTTTTGGATTGTACTTGACATTGCCAAAGTCAAGATAGTTAGTTTTGTTTTTAGATCTTAGAAGGTCATTGCAATGTGGGCTAGGTGAGTTAGTCATTAGGACTAAGGTCACCAAATTAGCCATTGTTAGTAGCTTTTAAAATTCTTAGTGTTAGGAGTTTGAGTTAGAGTCTTCAATGTGTCTTAAACACATTCATGATGTCATAGAGATTCCATAAGGCCATAAATGATCTTGGACCCTCAAAATGAAGAGGTTAGAGGTCCTAAAACTTAGGGAGAAGGCACAATGGCAAAGATGCCAAAAGTTGCTAAAAAGTTGCTATGACAACATTTGCAATAATTGCAAATGTTGCATGCAACTCGGTTACATAGGATTCCCTTGAAACTAGGAGTGGGGAATCAACCAACATCCCCTAGAATCATGGATATGGCATCTAATTTTACCCAAGACTCAAATCTCATAGTCAGTCATGCATTGTAACAAGTTTTGAATATTGAATAGTAGCTCTACAACTCTGTATTTCAAAAAACCCAAGCATTTTGATGTGACAGTCATGTGTAATGGATTGAAAGACTGAATATAGTAATTTTTCAGTGTTCTTTAGATTGTTCTAAGACTTTTTCATTTGATAGACAAGTTTATTAGAGTAGGTTTAGTTTGTTGAATAAATTGTTTTTGGTTTAGAGTCTCCACTGGTCCTGTCCTTACCAGTCAGCCGATTCATGGCTCCCCCATGAAATCTAGCCATGGGAAAAATCTAAGGATGGATGGATATGTTAGGGGAGTTGGTAGTGTATATATTTTTACGATTAGGAGTCTTAGGAAGATGGAGAGCTATTTTTACTACTAAGCCATAGGCGAGCAGACAGTGCCCAGTTAGAGGTTTAGTGCTGAAGAATTAAAGATTTCTTGCAGGGTAGAGGAGTAATATACGAGCCAAGTACAGTTCCAGATAGGGTATAGTCATATCTTGACATAATATGATGTTTGAGTTCATACCAATCCATGATACCAATTTTTGAGCAAGTTTTAAATTGTGTTGCAGACAGTCCTAGAAATTAGGCTTATTAGCCCCATTGGACCTAGATTTTAGGAACTTGATGTACGGATGACCTAGGTGACTAAAACCTACAAAATCCTTTGTAAATGATAAAGGGTGTCTGAATGTGGTTTTTTATTTTCAACTTCTTTGGGAAAGTTTCGAAATAATTGGGAAAAAGTCACTGTAAAAGGCTACAAGGGAATAAGCCTAATTAGGACTCTTGAAGACAAAAACTTGGACTCGATTGAAAATGGTAATGAGATCCCTCAAAATGGATCCAAATGGAAGTAAATGTAATGTTTCCATGATGATGATCACCCCTACAATGAATCATTGAATGCTAGAGTGGAGTTGGCACTTAGATCCTTCTAAGTGTAGGAGGAGAAGTGAAGATTTGAATTAACTAAAAGGTTTTAGTCTTTCAAGGTGAAGCACAAGGATTAAAAATATTAGAGAGGAGTTGGAATTGGACTTAGTTAATCATCTAAGCCAATCAGGACCTAGAGGAGATTAGGTTACTAGAAGGGACAAGCTAGGTCTCTTGGATGAAGTGCTAGCAAGCCTTGGAACACTCACACCAAATACCCTAGAAATATTCCTTCTTCACCTTTGGAGTCAAGCTTTCCATTTCTATCATCTTTCAAAATATAACATTAACTTCCAAAAAATTTTAAGTAATCTACATTGGGTGTATGTCTATACCATAGCTCATAGGGTGTCTTATTTGTGTCCTTCAATTGAACTTTGTTCAATGTGTAGACAACAGTACTGGCAACTTCCCTCTAGAATGTTTGAGTGATGCCTTTCTCAATCATCAATGTTCTGGCACAATCAACAATGGATATGTTCCTTCTTTCAGCAATCCCATTTTGATGTGGTGTTCTTGGTGTAGAAACCTATCTTTTAATTCCATACTCATTACAAAAGTTAGTTAATTCAACAGAAAAAAATTCCCCTCCTCTATCTGATCTTAGACATTTTAGTTCCTTTCCACTTTGTTTTTCCACAATAGCTTTATACCATTTAAACATCTTGAATGCTTCTGATTTCTCTTTTAAGAACATAACTGTCATCATTCTAGAATAATCATCTAAAAATAGAATGAAGTATCTATCTCTATAGTATCTCTTTGGTCTCATGGGTCCACATAGGTCAATATGGACTAATTCTAGAATGGCATTAGATGTGTAGGTTTTTTTTTTGAAACTAGACTTTGTCATTTTACCTTTTTGACAATTCTTACACATGACATGGTCGGGTTGTGACATTCTCGATAAGCCTCTTACTTTTTTTTTATTGCTTATCCTAACCATGTTATCAAAATTCATATTACATAACCTTTTATGCCACAACTATATGTCTTCCTTTCTAGCCATTAAAAAAGTGGTGTTAATATCATCAAGATAGAATAAGTTACCTTTTGTTTGTTCACTAGTTCCAATCAACCTTCCTAATTCATTAAAGATATTTTCCTTTTTTCTCTCAAATTCAACTCGGTGACCTGTGTTATTCAGCTGTGAAACACTCAATAGATTATAGTTAAGTCCTTTTACCCTGTATGTATTCTCACATCTGATCAGATTACTTAACATTATAGTTCCTTTACCTTCAACCGGACAAGGTGAGTCATTACCCATTCTTACTGATCCACTATTATAGTATTCAAAAGTTTCAAACTTTTCTTTATCACCAGTCATGTGGTGAGTACAACCACTATCAATAATCTATACATCATTTTTACTAAAATTAGATATGAGTGTAGTCTCAACATACCTTTCCTCTTCATCTGAATCATCTTTCATAGCAACAAATACCACCTCAATATCTTCATCAGATTCTGTGTCAGTATTTTTAGCTTTGTTCTCAGCCAGGTAACAGCTTTCTTCCCTTTGTCCTTGTAGTATTGATTTCTCTTCTATCAGATTGTCAGTTGCTTTGGTAATCTCTGTCATCACTTCTGAAAAACTTCTTTTCATATGATCTATCACTGTTTCTATCTTTTTTTCTTTTATTAGGACATCTAGCAGCAAAGTGTCCAATCTCTTTACAATTAAAACATACAACTGGTAATTTACCTTTGTATCTACCTTTGCCTCTTTGCAATCTTCTTGACATTAGTGCTTCAATCTCATCAAGATCTTGGTCATCACTATTACTTTCACTATCATTTCTCATAGTGTGTTTATGACTTGATTTACTTAGCTTTAGAGAAGATTTGAATGCAAACTCTATAGATGGTAAGACAATGTTGTCAAAGTTATTCATCTCAAATGAAATAAGTCTACCAACCAAACTACCTAGAGTGACAGTGTTATTTTCTACTACTCTCATTTCTTGTATAGAAGATACTCTAATAGAATAAATAAGAAGCAAGGTTCTGAGAATTTTACTTACTATTGTTTCTTCTTCAAGCACACCTCCAACTCCTCGGATAGCATTAAATACCTCTTTGATTCTGTAGCTATACTGAGTGATGTTTTCTCCTTCTTTCATTCTTAGGTCATCAAACCTTCCTCTAAGGCTTTTTCCCTTAACTCTTAGCACATTTGCATCTCCTCCATGTGCTAGCTTCAATTTGTCCCACATTTGCTTTGCAGAGATGCATGTTTTGACATCTTCAAATTCAGCATTGGAGAGTAAGGAAGCAAGTTCTATAATCATAGAATTGTGTTCATGATTTTCTCTCAATTGATCAAGTGTATGAGGTCCTATGGGCAACACATATTCAATATCCAAGTATTGAGTAACATCATTTCCGATACCTGATAGGTGGACTCTTATCCTATTTTTCTATGATGCAAAGTTGTCTTTGTTCAACTTAGGCACATCCATTTTTATCATCTTGTGATCTTTATCTTAGGTCGTTAAACCTTCCTTTTAAGAACTCAAGCTCTGATACCAATTGTTAGAATAACTAAGAGGGGGTGAATCAGTGGCCTCAAAAAATTAATCAAATAAACCAAAAATTTATATCTCAAATATAAACCTCTAGTTAACTTCAGTCCTACAAGATGTATGCCCTTAAATAATCTTATCAAATAACTACTGCTCAGAGTTCACTGTCAATCCTTTTTCTTAATCTTTACCGATTAGCAGTCTAGCATTTACTGAAATATAGTAAATAGCTTTGTGTTTACCAATCATCCTGTTTTAGTAATGTGTAATGCAAAACATTAAAGCAATGAACCATATACACATTTGACACATGGATTTTAACATGGAAACCCTGTTAGGGGAAAAACCACTTGGGACCGGTAACCCAAATTTTTCAATCTTCTGAAGTGAGCTCAGTGAAGGGACAACCCTGTTAAACGTTACAAACACACTGTTAAGTGTGACCTTGTTAGAGGATTTAAATATAATAGTTTATCACTTGATATCTGGCATTCACTATGCTATCTTCATGACTAAAATTTTTGATACTCCTTGGGATGTATCTCAATATATAAAGGATTGTTAATTCCTACTCAGTTAAGAGACTTTCTGATCCAATTGTTAAACTAAAACAACAAATGATCAGTTAATAAATACAACTTAGACATTGTAGATGTTCAGATCTATTATAAGCTCATAATACCTTTCTGATCAATTTTTCCCTTTAATACCTTTGCTCCACTTCTTTCAGTTTGGTGATGTTGTTGCTTCTCTGTTGCTCGATGTTCACAAAAATATTAGCTCTGTTCTTCAGCTTGTTTGATCAGGTCTGTATGAAAACTTATTTATTCACCAGTACTCTCTTCATCATCTTCTTCTCTATTCACCCCTAATTTATAGTGAATTAGCTTGTCTCTTTATAGACATGGTTTTGACCATTTCTAGGCCCTTGTCTTTCTTGTTCTTGACATGATCCAGAAATCTCACCATTCTTTCTTTTAAGCTTGCTTTAGTTTTATCCTATAGATTTCTCCTTGACAATTGGAATAAAATTGTCTTTAAAACTCTAGTTTATCTCTAGCTTTTAACTTGTCGATGAAAACAATGTAATCAACCAGTTAACTCCATGTTTAGCTCCTACCATCTAAATATTTTATCATTTCTAAACTTCAGTTCTGATCAGTGTTTAACTCCTTATTTTCTCAGTCTTGACTTCAGTTTCCCTTAGGCATCTCGGTCCGTCGGGGTTGTCTATCTGTCGGGCAACACTGTGACATTCAGTTCTTCTTGGGTATCACTTAGGTTTTTCTTGGTAATGCTTGTTCAGGTTTCTTGCTCAGGTATCACTATGACTCCTCTCTTAGGGTTCTCTATCCATCACTTTGCACTGTCTATCGGTGTTTGTTGTCACTTAGTGTATACTAAACTTTTATGCATTATTGATAACATAACCTTTATTTCTTTGGTTCTTTGAAGTCTTAGACAATATTTATATAGCCAATCAGATTATATCAAGTTGAAATCAATGACAATACAATACATTAACTAATTTAATGTCTTGCATTAACTTTCTGCATCTCAGTGATCATCAACTTACAACTTCAAGCATTTAATCAGTTATAGTTCATCAGTTTGAGGAAACACGCCGACCGTTAGATGGATTTTTACTTTCTTGATGTATAATCCTTCTTTGACTTTTGTCAACCGAGATTAGAAGATACGTGTTAGCTAGGTGCAATCCCTTGAATGTTAAAGATCTTCATCTTGCCGATCGATGAATAACACTAGCTGTAGATTTTTTGGAAAAGGGTAAATTGTTTAAGCGGATCTACGAAGAGGTAAAACTTGTTTAAATAACCCATGAAAAGACTTACAATGGCTAGTTTTATGAATTCAATAATTTGCAGACTGTGGAATGTAAGATTTTAAACATAGCAGATTTTAATAGGATAAATGCATGAATTAATAAGATGAATGCACAAGATAGGACTTTTGTAAGATAAACTACAAAATAAAAGGAACAAATAAAAGCATAAATCACAATAATGAATATAAGGAACACTTCCCTGAACTATTTTCATGTGCAAATGTGATCTGCAAATTTGGGTTCCACCAATACGGACAGTGCATATTATATGGTCATACGGACAAGTGGATATTATATGGTTATAGCGACTAGTGGAAAATTCATGTGCACAAGAATTGGTGAAAATTCAATGTCCACAAGGACATTCTACTCCCACTCAAAAAAAATTCTAAGTAAAAAAGTGGAAATTCCTTGTCCATATGGATTTTCCATTCCAACGTTTCCAAAAAATTTAAGTGTCTCGTTACTGAAAAATGACTTACATAGGAACTCTTGAATTTTGAATTTATTCTTAATATCATGGATTGAAAATTTGACACTCAAAGGGACAAATGGAATTTTCCAATTCAATATAATAAATATAACTTAACCTTTTCTCCAATTCAAATCCTCAATCAAATAATAGTTATTTGAATGATAAAATTAAAGCATCAAAAGATATAGGAGAAGCACCATAGTACCAAGAGATTATGCACAAGAATACGACATGGAAACTTGGAAAGGGAGAAAATCATGATCAGCAATGCTGCCAGGATCTACTTTCCTAATCCTACCTCACAAATTGAAATCTTTGCAATAGTTTTAGGGCATCAACCCAAGGAGTCACCCAACACCTCTTCTTAAGAGCATCAACTCTCTCACCACTTGAGCACCCACCCAAACAATCTGAGCATCAACTCAAATACTAATTTCAAATTATTTCAAAAACAAATTGTATCTCAAGCCAAATTTGAACAATATGAAGTCAGTTGCAATACAAATAAGAATGAACTGAAATTCTGAACTATAACAAAATAGTTCGGATAATTCCTCTACAAAATGACTTACACCTTGTTCTCGTATAAATCCTTTGAAAACTGAATTTTAAAAAACACATTAAGAAGACTTATTCGCAAATTGACTTCAATCTGAAATACAAGCTTAATTCTTTTGTAATCTGAAAGAAATCTGAATATGTCAATAATATCACTGCGAGTTTATCTCTAATTGCTTGTTGAAATATCTTGAATTTGACTTGAGATTGATCCAAATTTTTAGATATTCAAAAACAATTACCAAATGAACATAATCAGACTTTGCAAGTTATTGTGTCTTAGGAATATTTGCAAGAAGTAACCAAAACAAATTCTCAACAGCCCATCGTTTATGGCAACATTCAGAACTCTTCTTCCTTATTTGTCGTAAGCTTCTTTTCACAGAATTATTGTCATAATCAAAACTTCATTACACGCATTTGCATACATAACCAACACCCGTCTTCCTCTTCTTCTTTTTTAACACAAGAATGACCACACATCGAACTCAGAAAAAGATATGAATTCAAGCCAAATTTGAACCATATGAAGTCAGTTGTAATACAAATAAGAATGAACTGAAATTCTGGTATAGCAAAATAGTTTTGATAATTCCTCTACAAAATGACTTACACCTTGTTGTCGTATAAATCCTTTGAAAACTGAATTTTATAAAACACATTAAGAAGACTTATTTGCAAATTGACTTCAATCTGAAATACAATCTTAATTCTTTTGTAGTCTGAAAGAAATCTGCATATGTAAATAATATCACTGTGAATTTATCTCTAATTGCTTGTTGAAATATCTTGAATTTGTGAATTTATCTCTAATTGCTTGTTGAAATATCTTGAATTTGACTTGACATTGATAATCAGATTTCTAAGAGTAATATATCAGACTTCATCTGGTGTTTTTGATCTCAAACATGTTTTCTAGGGCTTTGAAAATATCATGTGCTGAGTCTAACTTTGTGATGATAGGTAGTAAATGATCTTTTACGCCGTCTACTAACAATTCCATTGCTCTGGTGTTGTTCTTTTCCCATTGATTTTGCAAGTCATTTCCATTAGGTTTAAGAGGATTTTCTATAATCATTTTTAACTCATTCTTTCTTAGTATCAACATCATTCATACTTTCCATGATTCAAAATTTGAAGCACCTTCAAGTCCGATTCCATTCACCATTTTGTAGGTACAAGATTTTCAAAACAATATATAAATTTGAAAACTCTGATCTTAATCGAATTGGATCTTCCTTCAACCGGTTAGGTTTTATAGAAGGAACCTGGCTCTGACACCAGGTTAAAGATCGTATATCAAAATTGTATTTGTCCTTTTTTATAATATATATTTATTCCAATAGAAGCATTGCACTTTACTTCCACTAATTGATTTTGGTGTTTTTAAAATGCATCCCAATATTGAATATAAATATCAACAATGAGACATGTCTCATGTAGAGACATGTCTCTACGTATGCAGAGGCATGCCTATACATACGTAGAGACATGTCTCTAAATGAAACATGTTCTTTTAAAATTCTAAACAATGCACATTACCAATCCATAACTATCGGTGAGTAATTTATATTATATAACACTTAATTACGTTACAGGCTCATATGATATATGAAGTGTCGATTACTATTTGTACGCCTCTCTCTCCGGTTTCCCACAGCTTTCCAAGGGCAGGGGTTAGTAGCCAAGGTTCGCAAGTGCATGCAAATCTATTAAGCAATAACTACTAAACGAAATGATCAAAACGCGAGCAATAAAATGTACAAACAACGAAAAGGAAGACAAATGAATGCAAACCCTCCGAAGCTTGAAGCTTCTATT
>MU226495.1:285496-308116 GCA_018584345.1 Thuja plicata
ATAGGAAATTGAATTTAATTGATTAAATATTGGTAAATAATCATTTTAAATGTTAATTAATTAAATAAAATTAATTATTTAATTAATGTTGAGAATTGGATTAGATGATTTGAGAAAGGTGAATTTAAAAGAAAATAGATGATTAATTAATGATTAGGAAACCATTAATTAATAGATGAAAATTAGGGTTTTAATGTAAAGTTGCAAGCCTGTCCATTTTAGGGTGTCTACACTATTAAACATTGCACATAATATATTACATGCTACGCACCTAATAGTATTATGTGCTTCACACATAATACTATTCTATACACAATACTATCATGTGCGTGGCACATATGTTAATTAAGATCGATACAAATCAGTATAAAGTTAAACCGATATAAATCGGTATTGTTACTACATTTAATCATTAGGCATTTAACCATTGAATATATATATGAAGTTAATCGATCAATCATAATATTATTATTATGGAAAAGATCAAATATTATTAAATATGAACTTGTACCAATATATATATATAATAATAATAATATCTATTATTATTATATATATGTTGATATGTATATATGTATACATAATTTGATCTTTTCTCATAATAATAATATGGCATCTATTTTATCTAATCGAAGTTACAAACATCAACAAAATCCCTTAAAAGTGGGCTTTTTGTTGGTAATTGCACGAAGTAGAAACATCATTTATATGTAAAGTGGGCTTAGAAACTATTTTAAAATTTCACATCATTCTAAGAAGTTTTACTTATAGTTTTAAATTATTTAAATATGTGTGGTGGACTTTTTAAGTCTTTCCACTTATTATTATTACTACAAGTTACATAAAAATATTATACTTATTATGCAATTAGGTGGGGTTTTTCTTTAACATTGCATGTTATCAATATGGAAATCTTCATTAAAACTCTACTATCAATAACCAGACTTCCAAAATGCATAAAAGGGAAGTTTTTGAAAGCAAAAGCATAACATTGCATATGTAAGCGAGGTTTTTATATGCATTTGCATATTATAAGTTCATTCTTATAAACCTTTCAAGTCTTTATGCATTGGGTCATAAATTTTAGCCCAAATGCATAGTCATTACATATGCAAAAGTAATCCTAAAACATGCTATGACTTCCACTCAAGCTTGGTGGCAATTTTTGGTGAGATTACATGTTTTTTGAAACATGTATTGACTCCAAAAAGTGTGTTTTAAGTGGTTTATAAATGCTAAGAGGAATGCATTAGGATTTGTATAGTCTTTATTAAAAAACCAATCAAAGGCTTTATGGTGGCGATTTTTAGACTAAATACACATGCGTATGGTTCCAAAAAACCTAACATTATTGACTAAAAGGTCTTGGTGGTGACTTAAAGCCAATATGCATGTGTTCTCAAGAAAAAAAATCCCATTATAATTCATCAGACTTCAGTTTTTCTGGGTGGTGATTTGGACGCTAAAAGCATATGCATTTGCATGTAAAAAATCTATTTTTGCTTCCTTCTCCATGCATTTTTGGTCTCTATCCTTTGGGTGGCATTTTAAAATGCATTTGCATGATTCCAAGCACATGCAAACACTCAAAAACAGCCTATCCAATGACATTTTTTACTAAAAACTACTCATTGAAGGAAGATTTATGTATAAAATCTCAAACGATTTGCATTAAGGAAGGATTCTAGGGTAAGAAACTTCATTTCCAGCTTGTTCCACATCCATTTCAAGTTGTTTTTGATGCCCTAGGAATCATTTTTGGTTGTCACTGCATGTGAAAATATCTTCAATTATTTTCAGGTTTGAATGGTTTAATCTTGTTGCTAGATTTGTGCATTGTATTTCTCTATTATCGAACACTTGTCAGGAAACTAATCTTGAATCAAATGGGAATTGATTTCAAGAGGATTTAGTAAAGAATCATGGTCTATATGTCTTCATTCTTTTAATACTTTTCTAAATCTGAATTTCTCTTGGATTTGGTTCAAATTTTGATCCAAGTCTTTGCAAGTTTTTCTTTCTCTTGTTCTTGGTAGAAAGAGGTAAATTTTCTTGTTTTCATTTCATCGCTTTCATGTATACACTTTTGGTTTGTTTTTTAAATGTAAATCTTCCATTTCACTTTCAGAGTTATATGTTTTTATTGTTTTAATTTGTATCTTCTCTATTTCGTCTTCATTTATTTAGGATACATATGCAAAGAATTCATCTATCTTGCATATGCAGTCAGAACTAAAAACCTCGTTCTATATATGAGATATTTAAAAAAAGAAAGCAAAAAGAGCCAAGTCATTCCCAATATGCAAAGCAAACCAAAAATCCCACCTCCACACTTATATGTCGAAGAAGAATTACTTGTAATGAGACATAAATATCTCACTTACGAGTAAAAAAATGGAGATTCCCAATAGGCAAACCAAACCAAAAATCCCACATTCATGCTTTATTTCCTTTATATAAGTTTCAAATGTTTCCTATAAAAGCACCATCATGTATATTATCCATTTTCCTTCCTCTTTTTATCATTTCAAAGTGTGTTGTCGGTATATGCATTGCTCCACAGAAAAACCTCTTTTTGGTTTTTCTCTCCATTTTAAAGAGTTGATTTTGCCTCAAATCCTTCACCCTTTGTTGCTCAATGGCCCAATACACACTCTTCCAGATCTACAAATTTATAGCTTGAAAGATCGTGTTAGGGCTTTTCTAGTAACAAAGAATGACTGAGGCAAGAATGACAACATGATGGAGCCATTTAAAGAAAGGGATAAGCGATGTAATGATTGTAGGCATAGAATGTTTTAAGATAGAGATGGAAAAAAACAAAGATGCCTTCCCACTAATCACCAATCAAGGATGCAAATGTGGTTCCTATCCAAGATGTCTGGACTCATCACTCAAGCATCATCCAACAACAACATAAGACCGATAAGGGATGATGTAATAGATGTCGTGTCTTGTCAAACACTTAAAATTTTCATCATGTATGTGTAATTTCTATTTGACAGATTACATGTAATGTAAAAATAAGATGTAATTGCATGTGATAGTAATAAGTTCAAAGTTGTTTCATGTAATCATGTTGCAAGTGCTTTAAGCATTGAAGCATTGAATAAGTCAAAGTTACTTACTTAAAGATAAGTATGGAATAAGCCAAGGTGGTTAAGGGTTTCCCCTTTCCTCCCCACCTCTCTCTCTAGTCTTTTCCTATATAAAGGAGTAAGACATATTGTATTTTATATATTTTGGAAATGTAAGAAAAAAATTTCAGTTTGTATATGCACTCTAAAACTTTGTGCTTGGATGTCAATCAAATTTGCTTTTAATAAAAGGGGAAAATTGCTTTCAAACTTTGTGTTGATTCAAGGTGTTATGTGGTGACATGTTTTGGATATTAATTGTGAGTTTTGGAGTCTTTCTCAAGAGGGATTTCAATTCAATTGTGCAGACTTTGAGCTGTGTATTGCATTCAAATCCAATTTCAACTTTTGAAGACTTTGTGATGTAGGAGGATAAATTGTTATAGATAAAAGTGGCTGCAATAACTTAAAGGTGAAGACTTTGGGCTTTAGTGATAAGTGTTTTTTTAAGGAAGAGGATATATTGTCATAATCATGTTTCTGAGAAAGTACAGAAGACATTATGTTCCTATATTTTTTTTAATTTATTATAACTAAATTGTTTTATTAAGTGTTGTTCTTATGTCAACCATGAAGGCAGCGGTATTATCGTAGCAATAGAAATTGTTTGTGTTTCAGTTCAATTTCCATTGAAGCCACCTATGGTAACAAGGGAGCCTCCCCTGCTACTAAGAGGAGAAAGAAATTCCACACACTATTTTCTAAATTTCTAATTTTACTAAGTTGTATTATTAGTTACTTGCAAAAAATTTAGCCAATAGGATCGAAGAGTACTTGTTGCTCATTATGAAGCTTGGAATGGGTTGTGTTCCTTCAGATGTCCTTTTGGTGGGTAGGTCATCAAATCGAGCCAAGTTGTTACCGTGTGCAATGGATTGCAGAGTAAGAGACAATTGAGATCTTGTAGACAGAACAAGAAGTTAAGATTGATAAGGTATGTACAATTATGAATGCTTTGGTTGAGATTGCAGAGGATAAGGTCAATAGCTTTATGGGTGAATTTTATAATATGTTGATTGGGTCTAATGAGAAAGTTAAGCAATGTCTTGTTATGAAGGATGATAAGGAGATTATTGATATTGAGGAGGTTTCTCTTACTGAAGTTTGAATTGAGATTCCTTTGGCTGAATTTGATGACATTGTTGGGATTGTCGCTGAGTTTGATACTATTTGCAGTATGGGTGTTGTTGTTGATGAAATTGTTGTTGGTGAGTATGAGGGGACTTGTGTTAAGGCTCTTATTTGTGAGGGTATTGAAGCTTATGGATTTGTTGATCAATATAAGAATGCTAGGAATGGGATTTTCATTTGTGATGATGAACATGTTGTTGGTAAGGAGTTGCACACTGAGTTATTTCAATTAGATATTCATTTGCTGAAGAGATTACCTAGAGGGTATGAGAGAGAAGATATGTGGTTGTTTTTTGATGTTGATACACATAGGATTGTTTTTGTGATAGAATATGGTGTTGTTTGTGTTCCAAAGGAGTTATGGAAACAAGAGAAATATTGGAAGAAGTGAAGATGAAGACTGATTTGAAGATAAAGATGATGGTGTTAATGGAAGAAGTGTGGACTGATTTGCAGTATGGGTGTTGTTTTTGATAAAATTGTTGTTGGTGATTATTAGAGGACTTGTGGTAAGGATTTTATTTGTGAGGGTATTTAAGGTGATAGATTTGTTGATCAATATAAGAATGCTAGGAATAGGGTTTTCATTTGTGATAACAAACATGTTGTTGGTAAGAAGTCCCACACTGAGTTGTTTCAGTTAGATATTGATTTATTGAAGAGATTACCTAGAAGGTGTGTGAAAGAAGATATGTGGTTCTTTGCTGATGTTGATACTCATAGTATTATTTTTTTTGAAAGAACATGGTGTTCTTTATGGTAATAGATTCTGTTGTGTTGACTCTTATTGCATGGTTGGACCATGTCCATTGGGGAAACTTAGACTATGACTGCATCAAATGCTATCAGAGAGAAAAAATTTCATGGAGATCAAGTTCCTAAGCTTGCGAAGCCCTAGTTTTTTTTATTTTGAGGTTCCAGGTTGAAGATCTAACTGGAAATTGCAGAGGACTTGCACAAGAACATCATTAAAGGATTTGTTGCTAGTTGTTGGCTAGTATGAGTTTGTCTGCGAGTAATTTTTTACTAAGATGATTGATTGTTGTTCCTTGTCATGTCCCCAATCCCACAGTAGGCCATTATGGCACATGGTTAGTCTATCTCCCCCATTCAGATGGGCTAAGGGATTCTTTTAGAGGATGCCAGCTAGTCGTAGGCTTTAGTGGGCAAGCATTTATTATTTGGGCTCATTTTATAAAGTAAAGTCACTTTACTTTATAAAAGGATATTATAAAGTCACTTTGTGACTTTAAGTTACTTTATTTTATAAAAGTGACTTAAGTGACTTAAAGTAACTTAAGTGAGCACTTTTATCCCACATTGCTTAAGTTGTGGATTTTTCCCTCACTTCGAGGTTATAAAAGATAAAGGCTCTCTTGGGAAAAGCACCACGAAAATAATATAAACAAAGAATTTAAAATTTTGGTTACATTTGTGACTAGTTATAATTTCTTAAGGATGAAAACCCTTGAGGAAGAGAGAAGTTGGACATAGCCCCAGCATCTCAATATTGGTGGAATCATTCAGATTTTATTTTGAGATTAATATAGAGGTAAAAAGAAACAATCAATTTTGGTTCAACATTCCTATGAAATAGTGTACTTTCAAAGTCAATTTTAAATCTCGCTTATGCATTCAGCAAAAGAATAAATCATAGTACATTTCAAATTGTCTGAAACTCATAAGAAAGGAGGCCAAGGTTAGTGTAGACATTGTCATTCATATTTCATAGGTGATTAGAAGGGAACGACATTAGTATTGGTGCCCAGCATAGCGTGGCATCCTCAGCTCATGAAAGGAGCACTGAGCATTGGATGTGAGTAGTGATTACTCTACCAGCCATGTAAAGGGATCTTGATTCAGCGGGTGGTGGTCATTAGCATATTGCAAGCTAAACATGGGCTTCACAGCATCATTCCTCCAACCGTGCAAATAGATTTTCCACCGTTTCAAGCATCACGGGAAAGAGAAAATGCATCATTGCATGATTCACTAAGGGACAGTATTTGTAACAGCAGTGGTGTTGGGTTGGAGGTCCCATGTGAAGTCAAGGGAGGTGTTGTCTGCTGTGTGAGTGTATCCATCAACATTAGGGGCAGACAGTGATTGTGTTCGTAACAGTAGTAGTATCAGGTTGAAGGTCTCATGTGAAGTCTAGGCAGGTGTCGTCAGTTGTGTTGAGTGTATCCATCAGCATTATGGATAGATAGTGGTAGCGGGTGCCAGCATCACCAACCACTCACATCCTCATTCTCTGAGGGAAGGCACATGCATTATCCAGCATTGACCTCCAAATTCAGAATTTGAAGTCACCTTTCCAAGTACAGACTAGTCAAAGTCATTAGAGGGGTATCAAAGCCTTGATCTTGCCATCCTAGTGGGATTATCATTTTTAGATTTTCAATTGGTTCAGCAGTAGCTATGTTGGCTGGTATGCATAGCAAGCATAGGTCACACGGTTTTAGACATAACCGAGTTGAGTAGTAACAAAAAAAAAAATTGTATAGGTTAATATAGAGACCAGTCATACAGAAGATGAGGAATATGTTCTTGAATAGGTTACTTTGAGTGCTAATATGGTTGAGGAGATAGAGAGAGAGGCCAGGGAAACATTGAGACAAATACAAGATGGATAGAACCATATTGTTGATTTTCTACACTAGCTTATAGGGTTTATCCAACAGTTGTCAGTCACATCCAACAAGCCCACTAGCCATCACAGTATTGGAGGATATGTAGCGGGATCACTAGGGTAGCTAGGGCCCCCACTCATACGTCTAAAAGGCCCCTCATGCCTAACTTTGTGGATAATAATGCAGGGGAGGAGGTAGCACCACTAGAGGCAATAGGAATTCTTCCATAGAATGTGATGACCATGCACAATGAGTGGGATATGTCATAGGATAACATCAATGCAGATTTCACCATTCCTAGTAAATGGTATAGAAGAGAGAGTTTGGCTGGACCCAATAGGATCATAGACCTAGAGGTCAGAACAAGGACTGAAAACATGCCATGAACAAATTGACTATCCCTACATTTGATGGTAGTGGTAGGACATCTGCTAGAGCTTGGAACCATAAGCTAGATACATTCTTGACTCTCAAACCCATGTTCGAGTCTGAGGCAATTAAATTTTCCACTATGCATTTAGAGGGAGCTACACATGATTGGTGGCATCACAGCCTTGTCACCCAGGATCAAAGATTGATTACTTCCTACAATATCTTTAGCATGAGGATGATCATTTGTTTTGATAGGAAGCACATAGAGGTCTACTACAAGGAGTTAGCTCAGCTAAAATAAAGTGGGTCATTGGAGCATTACATTGATGAGTTTTAGAGGATATCCATTATGGTCCCGCACATGTCAGAAAAGAGAAAGGTAATGTTGTTTATTATGGGCCTAAAGGATAAATTCAGAGGGCTGGCTAGAGTTCTCAAGCCAGAAACTGTGGATGATGTTATTAATTTAGCACATGATTTGGATTCGCCTTCCCCCATATTACAGCCACCCAAGAAAACTTTTAAGAGATCCTCTTCATTCCAAAAGAATAAAAATTAGAATAAGAGTATGCCTCCTAGGTTGGACTTTGATACTATAAATTGAGGAGGAGGATGGTATGCTTTACTTGCAGGGAGCCTTGGACTCCAAATTATAGGTTCCTTGGGAAAGGCAAAATACATTATATTGAGGTGGCTTCTGATGGTGAGTATCAATAGACTAAGGGCAACGATGAGGAGGCTTGGGTAGAGAAATTAGCAGAAGGGAAAAAGAAGAAAGCCCCCCACGAGTGGCCCCCAGTTACTTTAGCATCCATTCCAGGGATTCCTACATGTCACCCTTTTTGTCTGAAGGGATTGGTTAGAGGATAGAGGATCATTTACCTTTTAGATACAGGTGCTACACATAATTTTATCAGCACATGTATGGTCTCCAAGAGGAGGTTACAGGTAGATGAGATTCTAGAGTTTGAGGTCAAGGTGGTAGGAGGGGACTTGTTGAGATGTACAGGGAAGGTCTCTAGTCTTCCAATTCACTTTGGAGATTACCTTCTAGAGGAATACTTTTATGTCATTGATTTGGATGGTTTGGATGCTATTTTGGGTATGTAATGGTTACAAACTCTCAAGAGGTACACCATTGATCACAAGCTTAAACAATAAGACTTTATGTAGGGTGTTCAACAGATGATTCTCAAGGTCATGCCAGATGGTAGGCCTAGATTAGTGTCAACCCACAGGATGGAGGCCATCATGAGGCATAGTGACATGGAGTGGGAAGCTAAGTGCTTCATATCCTCTAAACCCACATCGGATTTAGGGCAGCAGGTTCAATTTGATATTCAAAAGGTGCTTGATAGGCACAAGCGGGTTTTTCAGGAGATTCCACCTGGCATACCTCTAGACAGAGGATTTGAGCACATCTGTAATGTCCCCTTTTCTATAGTAGTGCATATTATGCCTGATTAGCCTATCTATCCATCTAGATAGTCTAATGGCCACTTTACAGAGGATGCCAGTTAGTCACATGGTTACCTAGGCATTTATTTTATATCTGAGTTCATCTCTATAGTTGGGGTACTTTATTTCATAAAGTAATATTATAAAGTCACTTTAATATTATAACTTTAAGTTACTTTACTTTTATAAAGTGACTTAAGTGACTAAAAGACGAAAGTGCTTTTTTATCCCACATTGCCTAGTTAGTGTAATGGCTCTCATTTTGAGGTTATAAAAGCACGTGGGATTTCTTGGGAATGGTACCATGAGAATTTATAAAAGTAAAGATTTTATAACTGGCTGCTTGAATGTGATTGATTTCTTGAGGACGTAGCCCCAGCATTCTCTCATCGGTGAGATCATCTAGATTTCACATTGGAACTTAAATATGTGAGTATGAAAGTAGCATCTCAGTATCACTAATTTACAACTCTAAGAAAATAAATTAGCTCTAGATTTATGCTGATATCAGTTCAAGATAACATTCCAGCTTTCAACGGCAAAGTATAGAACTTAGTGACAAGCCTATTATATTATATTCATAACTCACACGGGCAGATAGAAGTTGTTATCAGACCTTTGAGGCCACCCGGGTTTATGAAGACAAGCTTCTAGTAGTTACAATAGAGATAAAGTGACTTATCCCCCATGTTTGGTGATTGGCCCATGTTCTAAGGTCTTCACTCATGCTGTAGTATCACACCATCTAGTAGATGTGGATTTTCCCTCTACACAGCCATCACAGTAGAGGTCAGGTGGCTGGAGGTAATAGTCATGGTTATTGCAGTATTCATTGTGCCAATCATAGAGGTGGTATTGTGACTTATAGGAGTGTCACTGGGTGTTAACAGTGCATCAAATCAAATCAGGGATAAATGTGTGGATTAAGAACTCTCATTTGCGTCATGGCTTGGAGTATGTGAAGAGGCAAATATTCTTTAATAAAATCAGAGAGGTTGTGCGAAGGAGTTAGGTTGTTGGAATAGAAGAGAAGGGCAGAGTGCAAGTAGCCAAGAGGTTCTTACATCACATCAGACATTACAAAAGCTCAGTGTTGGACATAATAAAGGTGTATTTATTATCAATCTCTCTATACTTGGATATCCATATCTGTAGTGAAATCTGAACCTCACTATATTCATTTTTGGTTATAAAAATCAATGTTATTTATGTTGTAAGGAAAATGCGGTGTTTCCTATAATATATAGGGTGCTTATTATAAATAAGAATTTCTAGTAGTAGCACTATGTGTGGATTTATCTATGTTATTCTATGCACTATACATTAAGGATTTAAATCAGAATTAAATACAGTCACACTATTCTCAATCTTAAACAAGAAACCATCCAATCCCACGAAGTAATTGCAGACAAATGTCAGTTACAGCTAGCTAGGAACATTACAACATCATTGAGATGGAAGAGGGGGCTAAGCCCGTGATCACTAGACCTTATAGTCACCCTAGGCACTATAAGGAGGAGATAGACAAGATGATAAAGGAGCTCCTAGACATGGGACACATCAAGCCCAGTTGCAGTCCCTTTGCTTCTTTAGTGGTTTTAGTGAAGAAGAAGGATGGTACTCTTCGCGTGTGTATTGATTACTATGCACTAAATAAGAGGACCATTAAGAACAACTACCTTATTACACTGATTGATGAGCTGTCAGATGAACTACATTCAGCAGTATACTTCTTGAAGATAGATCTTTGATCATGATACCATCAAATACGTGCTCGTGAGGAGGATCTTCATAAGACGGCATTCAGATGTCACTATGGGCACTATGAGTTTCTAGTAATTCCATTTGGGCTCACTAAAGCACCAGCTACCTTTTAGTCTTACATGAATCACTTAATCAAAAATAAGTTATGCAAGAGTGTCCCTATATTCTTTGATGACATCTTGGTCTTCAGCATGACATGGGAGGAGTACTTGAGGGACTTAGATGAGGTTCTTAGCATCATGGAGAGTCAGTCTCTATTTGCAAAAGAATCCAAGTGTGAGTTTAGGTGGACTGAGATTGTCTACCTGAGACATGTGATAGCTCCATCGGGAGAAGATACAGGCAATCCTTGATTGGCCACCACCGTAGAATGTGTCAGACTTAAAAGGATTACTTGGGTTATGTTCTTATTACAAGAGGTTTGTAAAGGGATTATCTTAGATAGAAACACCCCTCACTGACCTCACTCGAAAAGGGGCTTTAAGGTGGACAGGTGAGACAGAGATAGTCTTTGATAGACTCAAGACTGTCATGAGTATGTGTTCGGTTCTAGCACTACCAAATTTCTCTCGTCTATTTATTCTAAAATGTGATTCCTCAGGTAATGGGATTGGTGCAGTACTAATGCATAACACACATCCCATAACTTATGATAGAAGGAAACTTAAGGACAATGAGAGATTGTACTCTACGTATGACAAATAATTGATTGGCATCATGCATGCCTTAGCTAAATTCAGGCGGTATCTAGTGGTTGGCAAGTTTACAGTTAAAATGGATTACAATAGTCTGTGTTACTTCTTGGAGGAGAAAGAGTTGAATGAAAGACAACAAAAGTGGGTTAGTCAAATCTAGGCCTATGATTTTGACATTGAGTATGTCAAAGGAAAAAAAAATATTGTGGCTGATGCACTTTCTAGGAGACCTTCAGTTGTAGCTTGTTGTGTTATATCCGAGATTTATGTAAATTGAAAATCCCACTTACTGGTTGAGTGTTCTAAAAATACATAAGCTTGTCAAATTTTGGATGGAAAAATTCTAGATAATAGGTACAAGGTAATTGATGACATCATCTTCTATAAGGATAGGATTTACCTAGTGCCAGATTCTAAGCATAAGGTTAAGATAATGAGGATTGTTCATGATGCGCCCACAGTAGGACATCTGGGGTTTTTCAAAACCTATAGGAAGGTTAGAGAGAGGTTCTCATGGAAGGGACTCAAGGATGATGTCCTCTAGTATGTCAGAGTGTCAAACTTATTAGCGGAACAAGTCCGAACACGAGCATCCGGCCGGTTTACTGCAAACCCTACCCATTCTAGCCTAGAGGTGGTAAGCTATTTTGATGGATTTCATTATTGGTTTGCTAAGCGTACAGGGCAAGGAAAACATTTATGCAGTGGTGGAAAAACTTACTAAGTTTTCTCACTTCTTTTCTATTATATCAGCTTGGTTAGCTGTGCACATGGCTGAATTATTCTTCCAAGAGGTTTTCAGGCTGCATGGTCTTCCCAAGGCCATTGTTAGTGACAGGGGTAGTAAGTTTCTCAGCACATTTTGGCAGGAGTTGTTTAGATTGGTAGGCACTAAATTGACTCACAACACTAGTTACCATCCTTAGACGGATGACTAGATGGAGACTGTGAACAAGTGGGTAGAAGGTTATCTTTGGAATTATGTAGCCAGGTAGCAGAGGGCTTGGGTTAGATGCTTGTACTTGGGAGAATTTTTCTACAACTCTACCTATCATATGACTATTGGCATGTCACCATTTTGAGCTCTCTATGGCAGTGAGCTATTTTCTTTTATAGACTTGGCTCTTCAGGACAGAAGGGCATCGATTGTGAGAGACTGTTTATAGTACCATAAGGATATCCTTAAGTCTCTCAGGGAGAACATTCAGATGGCACAGAAACAAAAAAATATTTATGCTAATTGACACTAGATAGAGAAAATTTTCAAGGCAGGGGATATGGTTTACCTTCATCTCCATCCATACAGGAAGATTTCTCTAAAGAAGAGTGGATCATAAAAGCTTAAGCCCAGGTTTTATGGTCCCTACCACATCTCCAAGAGGGTTGATGAGGTGGCATATAAGCTCAATCTGCCAACCAACAGCCGGATTCATAATTTTTTTCATGTGTCTTACCTCAATAAGGAAATAGGACAGCAGATTTTCCCTTCAGTTGGATTACCCCCTCTTGATGAGGAGGGTAAATTGGTTTTGGTGCCACCTGAGCTGATTGAGATCAAAGAGAGGAAGCTGTAGAACAGGGCTATCAGAGAATACCTGATTCGATGGAAGGACTTACCGATAGAGGATGCTAAATGGGAGGTTAAGTCTATTCTGCAGCACCTTGCATTGAGATTGCTTAAGGGCAAGAAATCCAGGGAAGGGAGGACTGTCATGTCCCCAATCCTGCAGTAGGCCATTATGGCACCTGGTTAGTCTATCTCCCCCATCCGGATAGGCTAAGGGATTCTTTCAAAGGATGTCAGCCAGTCACAGACTTCAGTGGGAAAGCATTTATTATTTGGGCTCATTTTATACAGTAAAGTCACTTTACTTTATAAAAGGATATTAAAGTCACATTATGACTTTAAGTTACTTTATTTTATAAAAGTAACTTGAGTGACTTAAAGTAACTTAAGTGAGCACTTTTATCCCACATTGCTTATGTTGTGGAGTTTTCCCTCACTTCGAGGTTATAAAATAAAAAGGCTCTCTTGAGAAAAGCACCATGAAAATAATATAAACAAAGAATTTAAAATTTTGGTTACATTTGTGACTGGTTATAGTTTCTTAAGGACAGAAACCCTTGAGGAAGAGAGAAGTTGGGTGTAGCCCCAACATCTTAACATTGGTGGAATAATTCAGATTTCATTTTGAGCTTAATGTAGAGGTAAAAAGTGTTATTTGTTTGAATGTGACCTCTAACTCAGGCACAAACCCAACATAGTCCTTACTCAATCATTCAATTCACAAAGACAAACATGAATTGTTCATCTTGCAAATTTGATTGAAGTGACTTGTTGCCTCCTAATCAGTTGGGGATGTCAAATTTACTCTCAAAATGAGAGCCAACAACCTGACCATTGCTAACATGGAGGACTTCTAAAGCATGAGAATTAATGAAATTGCCATTAATCTATGAAATGGAATGCAATTAATCTATGAAATCAAATTGCAATTAATCTAGTAATGAAATTGCAACTAGTCTATGAAATGAAATTGCAACTAATCTATGAAAGCTTGAAAGATGATGAAATTGAAATGTTAGATATTTAAATGAATTAAATTAAAAATAAACATATCATTAATCAAAATTTAAATTAATCTAATTATGCAATTAAGCTCAAAAGCATGAAATAATCAATGCAAATTTCACTATAAATTTGATGTTGTCCAAATCATCCCCTAAAATGAAGAAAAAGAGGTCCAATATATAGAAAACCATGGAAAGAGGGTGAAGAGTTTCTTAAAAAGAAATGGTTGCCTCTTCATTTCCATTTGAGACAAAAATGCAAGAATTATTTAATTAAAATGATGGATTATTGCCACATGAGTGACCTTTCACATGGAATTATGGAATTCCCTTTTGAGGATAATTCATCCAATCAATTAAAAAACTATTCAATTCCTTTTAAGTATATTAGCTAGAGGGGGTGGAATTAATTTAATTAAAAGCACTTAGGACTTTAGGATTAAATCAATTAATCATAGGGATTTTTAGATAATAAACCCTGAGAATTTTAGGAATTAAATATAATGTCATATTTATGCAAATTTGGGTTTTCTGCATTTGAAACTCAGTCAATTAAAGTCAATTAGGAGAAGAATTTGCCTAGTACAATAGGACTTCAATGATGAGAAAATGCACCAAAATTGATTGGATTATAAGGTGCCAATTTTAGGGTGTTATATTTTGCCCCTCTTTGAATTGATGTGCGAGTAGCGCATTGATTCAAAGAATAGTCTGAAGTGAAGATGAAGATTTCAGAAGTCTAGGTTAGGTTTCCAAGACACCGATTAGATTAAGAAGCAGAATCATCTGAGAGAAGATTGGAATCATGGTTAGATTGCCCCAATGTCCACTAATAGCTAATGAAGATCTAGGACTATCTCTAGAATCAGGGTTAGATTGCCCCAATATGAAGGTTAGCCCTCCGAGATCTAGGTTAGATTTCCTAGACAATGGTCTAAAAAGTTTTTGAGAGCCATCTTCAGAATGAAGTGTAACTTTCAGGAATTAGGGTTAGATTGCCACAATACCCATTGAGATTTCAAGAATCATCTCCAAAATGAAGCTTGATCCTTGAGGATCCGAGTTAGATTTCTCAGATAACTAGAAAGATAGATGATAAGATGTGAGACATCAAGATGCCCCTAGAGATGGAATATCCAATTTTGACCATAAGGTACAAAAAACTGAAGATGCCCCAAGTGATGAGATGCCCCTAGTGATGGGGATTTTGATTCAGATCAGACTGATTTGAGAATAATGCGAAAATATTCAACGATGCAATCATCTTGCCCCCTCGGGAGCGAAATTGAAAGATGACACATCATAATGATGAGAGCGAGAAATCGTAGAGAAATGAGATCAAAGATCTAGAGATATCAAGAGAAAGAATAATCAATTTAGAGCAATCAAGAGGTCCTATTGATTAGGTTTTACCATAGTTGACCTAGATTTGATGAGAGTTGACTTTGATGAAAAGTTTGCAGAATCTGAGAAAATGATGACAAGAGATAATCCTAACAAGAAAGCAACGTCAGAAAATTGACTACACAAGCGTCCGATCACGTCGGTCCCAAAATTTTGAAATGCAATTTCGAGCTACTAAGGAGTGTCAGATTTTGATTTCAATCACGAAAATGGATTCAGAACGGTCCATTTAGCCAAGGGTGCAATTTTTGCAGAAAATAGAGCACTTTGAAAAATTAGGTCAAAGGCTATATAAGGCCCGGAGGGGTCATTTTCAAATCTTTATTCACCTTTTGACTTTAGCAATGGCGAGGGCTCTAGCTAACATCGATAGAATTCCTGTGCACACACACCGATTTGAGTGCTCCCGATGACACAACTGACTAGCAGAGTATGACGCACCTATAAGTAATCACAACTTGATCTTGTATTTCAAAAAAAAATTATTAGTTTTTAGCATTTAGTATGTTTTTAGGCCTTTTTAAATGTTGTCTCATCCAAGCTCGCGCGAGGAAGAAGTTTCCTCATACCGGCCCATGTCACCTTTAGCATGAGGAATCTCTTTCCTCGTGCGGGTCAGGGGTTCCTCACACGGGCCCCTCCCCTACGCTCGCGCGAAGAGCGCTCTTGCGCCGTGCGAGATTTTAGAAATCTCACACGGGAACACATCCCACATCACGTGATTCAGAAAGCTCACGCGGGACCAAAGTTTCCTCACATGGGAAAAGAGTTTTCTCGCATGGAAAACTGGCCAAAATTCAAAAGTTGTCATTTTCTTGCATCGCAAAGTCAGCTAGTTGCAATATCTCAAAACTGTGTGTAGGATAGGTCCGTAGTTGTAGTTGTTGTCTTTTTCTTTTAAAAAATCATCATTGTTGAGGTACTAATCTAATTTCATCACTTTCTTTGTAGGTTGACCTCCCTAACATTAGTTTTTGATCACATCATCTTGTCATGGGTGAGTTGCTTCAGAGATTAACATATGCTAACGGTGCCCACATAGATAGGCTAGGATTAACTTACCTTCATGATCTACCTGATATTCAGGTAAATCATAGATTACTGGGTGCCTTGGTTGAGCATTTCCATTCGAAGACAAACACCTTTCACTTGTCACAGGGGGAGATGACGGTCACTCCTGAGGACGTATACCAGATTCTGAGAGTGCCTTTCCATGGAGCTTGTGTGGAGTATGACACATAGCCTAGAGTAGGTACACAGGCTTTGAGAGCCATTTTTTAGGATTATTTGGTGATGGGTCGGGCCATCTCATGGGAGGAGTTGATACGTAGCTATGGCAGAGATCATCCCCTTGCAGTTGTACTAGCACTATTTCTGAGTTTCCATTTAGTTCCTGATCATGGTTAGCATGGGTTAGAGTGTGGCTAGGGAGGCATGTTATGGAAGATGTTGGCCACTCCTGTAGTTACTTTTGCATGGGGCAAGTGCATGCTCGCTCAAATGTACCATGAGATGCACGATATCATGTATTAAGGTGCCCATACCATGGTGGCAGGAGTCATCATACTACATATCTGGGCTTGGGAGCACCTTCCCATATGCAGGCTGATATTCCATGATACACGGTAGCCTTTAGAGACGTACATTTACAGGTATGCCGGACCGATGACCCATCCCACACTGGGTAAGACCGAGCAGTGGAGATCATAGATAGATGACATGGCCGCATTCATATGGTGACCTTGGATAGCCACTGAGGTGTGGGATGATGCTTTCCATGAGTTATCATACATGTTCTGTTCACATCCTCTGATAGGACGTACCATTACCATCATTGAGTGTTTCTTGCTTACGCGCATATTGTGCTAGTTTGGGAGGCCACAGGATGTGTCTCTAGAGTATTGCACATATGCCTAATTCATCTGGCAGAGACAGCTTGATAGGGGTCATAGAATGATAGATGCACGGGTACCACCAGCCAGGTGGGATTATATGGCCGTAGTGATGAATGCAGGTGTGACACCTACATATAGAGATCACATGTTAGCGCATCCATTCCCCAAATTTATAGCTCTTGTTGCACCGATACAGCAAGTGGTATAGCAACCACCACAGTAGAAATTCCCTCCACAGGTACAGCAGCCATAGGGATAGTAGCCTCCCTTATAGTAGCAGGAGAGAGTCATACGACCGAGGACAGTTCAGACTGATATTCCTGTTAGACCCATGGGATTAGATGCAGGTGTTGGGCCTAGTGGAAGTCAGGACAGAGCCGCTGAGCAGGGAGATGATACTATCATGGCTGATGTTGTTCTGACTGATCCTCCAATAGGTAGACTGGTAGCACAGTTGCAAGAGGCTCTTTGGAGAGTTAGAGAGAGAGCCTGATAGTCTCAGAGGGAGTGTGATGACCTCCATACACAAGTGATTATTTAGGATACGCGGATATCTAAGCAAGACTGAGAGATCCAGGAGTTACGAGAGGCACGAGTGAGATCATAGCTAGAGACTAGGTATGAGGCTGCTTAGGCTTCTTATTACTATGTTGCGTACACTATTGCAGTTCATGAGGTAGCAGATCAAATTTAGCCTTTTACGGAGTATGTTGGTGCACAGGTCATTCCACCAGGACCACCTCCTCAGCAACTGGGTATGCCACCCCCTCCACCTCCACCGGGTGGTTAGATGAGATACTTTGACATACATATTATACCACCATTTTGACATATTGTGCTCGAGTAGCACCCTTGTACATTTGATCAATCGATATATGTACATGAGCTCAATTTTTGGCATCATTGTACATGTTTATATATTGCTTTAGATGTGTATGTTTTATGAGATGTTTTCCTATATGATTTAGATGTATGGATTATAAATGTATGTCATGGATGGATATGCAAATTTTTATGTACATGTTTCATTGATGTATGAAAATTTTATGATAAATGTTAGATGGATAAATGCTATGTATGATTTGATTTATGCTTATAATGGATGCACGTGTTTATGGATATATAAATGCAAATGAATGTATGGAAATGCACTTTGTAGAAATGAATGTAATGCAATGAATGCAATGGTACTAATCATCTCATGCAGGATATTTGCAATATACACGAACATGAACCAAAAGAACACGAACGAAGATCGAGAGCGAGGACTAGACACTCGTGTAGTCAAGAAGAAACCATGATGCAAGATGAGGACCTTTGAAGAATGAGAATATAATGAAGAGAGCACCAAAATCACCATGATGCAAGCCTACAATGCAAAATGCAAGCCTAAGATAAATGCAATCCTAGGACTTGGTTGTTGGACTCATCATATTTATCATCATCGAGTGCTTTTGGATCATCGGAGTCAATACAATCCTTACTGGTGCCGCTACGACCATAAGGATATGAATATGACTTTCATCGGATAAAATGTAGGAAATGAACATAAGCACCAAGGCACAAAAGCCAAGGTGACCTAAACATTATTTCTAGCTTGATATAGTAAGAAATCACAAGTAAACAAACAAAGCAATAATAGTCAAGGAGATAGTTCTGACCTCCCCTTGGCGTACAAATAAACAAGATCAAGGGATGTGAGGCTTTTCCACCTTAATGCATAAGCTCTTATCACATACACCCTATTTATTTGACATTACCAGATCATCAAAACCACACCAACAAGAAGTAGACAAAGAAAATATCAATGAAATTCATGAGAACAGACAGCATACCAAGAAAGAGTCAATCATATCTTAGCATGTTTCAAGGCTTACGAATGTGCCTGTGTTTGGGGTGTTAAAAAACACTGTTGTGCTTGTGAGTGCATTGTGTTTGATTGCTATCGAGAGATGTTTACATATGAGATATCCAATGTGTGTTGAAAAACATAGATGTGTCCAAAGAGAGTGTTGAGAAACACTGTTTGACTAAGGTGTTGAGAAACAATAGTTTGTGTCAGTAGAAAGTTGTCCTTTGACAAGATTACTGACTCAAGTGTAAACTGAAGAGCGATCGAGGTGGGGAACCATGCCCCCAAGTAACAAACAGATCAAAGCCAAACAAACAAATTAGTGAGTCAATGTGAGAAATCTCAATAGTACAATGATAGTAGGCAGACGCAGTGAGAACCACTGGTGACTGATGCAAGAAAGATTCTCAAGCAGAAAGATCATTGTGAGATCTAGGCATCAGCAGGCAGGCTCAGTGAGAACCACTGGTGACTAATGCAAAGAGGAGAAAGACTCTAAAAGATAGGACCATGCCCCCTAGACCAGGAAGATGCCCCTGAGTGTGACCAGTTTCAATCCATGTGAAGTCGAGCAAAATCTCAAGGATGACTAAGAGAAAATGCACAAGCGAGAAAACCCAAGAAGGAAAGCAAACTAAAGTAGGAAAGCGGGAGATTTTAGAATTTTTTAGATTTTATAGAGATTTTGCAATTTTTAGATTTTATAGAGATTACTCAATCTCAAGAAAGATCACATTAGTGTGCCCCCAATGTCTAGCAAGGTGTAGGACATTGCAGATGGATTAGAAGGCTGATGTATGAGACAAATAGGCAATGATGGATGAAGAGGGTGAATGCAACCCTCAAAGATAGTCTCCTAAAGATTACCCAAGCTAGCGAAAAAAGTATATAGCAACGTAGGCTCATGGGGTGGTGCTCGAGAGCATATAGGATAATGATTTGATGTCATAAAAACATGTGGTCCAAAAGAGTGGACATGTCAAGAGACTTTTGAGAAATAGCTTTTCAATTTTGATCAACACCAAGGGGTCAATTTTGAATAGGACATAGCTATGAAATCGTAATTAGGATAAGGGGTGATGGAGGTATAAGTAGATGTTTTAGATTATGGCATGAATGCTGAGAGATAGGAAGGATAGGCTTGGGATAAGCAAGATCACGATAGGGTTCCATGCATGAGAGTAAGTAAATAGGCTAATGGAAGGGATCATGAATGTCAGGATACATGATGCTCATGGATAAGCTCAACCTTGTCAAGATTAGTAGAAAGAACATGGATGTTCATGAGCTAGCTGGATGTAAGATATGATAGGATATGATGGAAGGAACTTTCCCCCAAGTGAAGAGTGCAAGTAGGAGGAATTACGCATGACGCCTGTTTGCCAGGTTTTCATCATGGTACTTATCCAAGGTGCCACAAGAAGTGGTTTTCACCATAGGATGAATTGATTTCTCTTTACTTTTGCTACCAAGGCGCCTGTTTACCAGGTTTTCACCAAGGCACTTTTTCATTTTTTTTCTTTTGTTATTTTTCCTTTTTTGTATTTTCAATTTTTTGTTCTTTTTTCTTTTTTTTGATTATTTTTTTGTATTTTTTTATTTTTTTATTTTTTTGGTATTATCAAGGTGCTTGTTTACCAGGTTTTCACCAAGATAATAGATACATCAAAGCGCATGTTTGCCAGGTTTTCACTAAGATGATCATTTTTTCTAGACATTTTACAATTTTTAGGATTTTCTCAGAATAAAGTATGTACATGAGCATGCAAAAAGATATCTCAACTGTAGAATTTCTTCAGGTGAAGAGTGTTGATGGGCTCTTTGAGTTGTTCACCTTTTGTAGTGGAGAGCTGATAGGCACCAGACCCAAATACTATAGTAACAATATAAGGGCCAAGCCAGTTTTTCTCAAACTTCCCTTTTTGAGTTCCCTGTTGCTGATTCTTAGGGTTCTCTCTCAGGATGAGATCACCCATTTGGAAGTCTCTTGGTCTAACCTTCTTATTATAGCTCTTAGATATCCTCTTTTGAAATGCTTTGAGATGATCGAATGCCACCTTTTGACATTCATCCAGCAGTTCAAGCTCTTGTAGCCGAGATATTCTAATGTCATCATCTATAATCAGGCCCTTCAGAGAGACTCGCAAGGTAGGAATCTCAACCTCAATAGGCAGTACTACATCTGCACCATAGACTAAAGCAAAGGGTGTGGCCCCTATTGGAATTATTATACTGGTGTGATAGGCTCATAAAGTTGGATTAATTTGGAGGTGCCAATCTCATCTAGATTTGTGTACCGTACGGTGCAGGATCTTGAGAATTGTCTTGTTGGAAGCTTCAGCCTACCCATTACCCTGAGGATAATAAATAGATGGCTAGTGTTGAATAATCTTGAACTTAGTGCACAAATTTGTCAGATCTTTATTCTTGAACTGCCCTCCATTGTCAGTGATAATAGAGGAAGGTACACCAAATCTATAGATAATGTAGTTTGGTATGAACATAGCTACAGATTTGCCATCAGCTACACTAAGAGGTACTGCCTCAACCCATTTAGTAAAATAATCCATAGTAGTGATGATGTACTTATGTCCTCTCAAAGAAGATGGATATATCTGACCCACTAAGTTGAAATCCCATTGTTGAAATGGCCATAAAGTGATGAAGGGAATAAGCTCCTTGGCTGGAGCATGAATCAAATTACCATGGAGTTGACATTGTTTGCAAGACTTGGCAAACCATGTAGCTTCCTTCTCCATATCGGGCCAATAATAACCAGCTCTAATAAGTTTACGAGCCAGTGTCAGACCATTTGAGTGAGAACCACAAATGCCTTCATGTACCTCTTCTAACATGTGTTTCGACTCATCAAGTTCTAGACACCTAAGGAGGGTACCGTCTAGACCTTGTCTATACAAGTCATTTGCTACGATGACATATCGTGAAGCACTTTAGATTAGGTGATGTTTTTCATTTCTAGTATGTGTCAGGAATAATTTGGTCATGAAGATAAGAATAGATATGATGGTAGTGGGACAAATCATGTGCAATGAATGAACAGACCATCCAGGAGTCAGGAGAGTCATAGGCAAGGTAGCATAACGTCTCCACTAGGAACTCATGTCTGAAATCATTCTCTGGCATTTGTAATATAGAATCCAGAGTAGCCATAGCATTAGCCACTTTATTATCAGCCCTAGGAATTTTCTAAAAAGTGACATGTGCAAAGTATTTCTTAAGGTTGTCAACGATTTTTTTATAGGGCACTAGCTTTTCATCTTTCATCTAATAGATGTCATTCACTTGATTGATAACCAGTTGTGAGTCTCTAAACACTTTTAGTTCATCCACTCACCATTCAATAGCGATCTTTAGTCCATTCATCAAAGCTTCATATTCAATGGTGTTATTGGTACAAGGAAACATCATTTTGTATGCCTTTGGTAAGGAATACTGCTGAGGTGTGATAAACAGATTTCCAGCTCCTGACTGTGTGAGTTAAAGTATTCTTGAATCTCTGATTTCTTTGTTTGACATCCAAATTTCTTCCAAAAGACTTGGGAATGGTGGATGAAGAATGCCGATATGGATGGTTCATATGGAGTGGTTGATATGGAGAGTTCAAGGATGTATGTCTTTGTTGATCTTGATAAGGTATAGGGTAAGTGGATGAAAAGCTAGTAGTGATAGGCATGGTAGATGGAGGGA
>MU226495.1:308253-319675 GCA_018584345.1 Thuja plicata
AGGTGTGGAAGGGATATCAACATCTTTAGAGTGAGCTTCGTGACCAAGGATCTGCTCTTTAGAATTCATCTTTATACCAACAGGAGCATGAGTAGCTTTGATAGGAACAACTTTGATAGGAGCATCTGAAGCTTGAGAGGATTTATTTTTATGTAAGGGATTTAGAGGAGCAATGTTTTCTAAATATGGAAGATTATGACAAGGAAATGATGGGATGCTCTGATCTTGACAAGGATCTTTAGATGGCGTACAAAGGGTACCTTTCTCTTGATTTTCAATAAGCTCATTAGAGATGGTGGAAATGATATCTTGATCTTACTTGGGAGATGGAGGAGTATGTAGCTATTGAGGTGGAGGGATATCTTTTTGGAAGAAAAGGGATATGAGAGGATCATCCTCAAAATTCAGGGATATGGAACCTTCATCAAATGTGGGAGGAGATTGTATAGAATCATCATGGGACTTGTTAGATATGTGACTTTGGTCAGCTGTTGGATTAGGATGGATGATATCTTGATCTTGATCATTATCGATACTTGTTTCTTCACACTTTGGATTGTCCTCTTGACATGGAGCCACTTCTAAGGACAAGATAGGAGTCTTGATATGCATGGGAGATTCTTGAGGGGATAATGAAGCATTAATTGGAGCTGATATAATAGGCGTTGAAGCACATGAAGGTATAGGCTTTATGACCTTTGAGGTATGAAAAATATTTGTAGCAGAATGTGGATTAGCTTGGGTTTCTTTTAGATCCAACCCTTGAGGATAGACATAGTCATCATTAGGCTTAGTTCTTGATAGAGATGGTGTAGCTGGTTGCAAAGTTTTAGGAGATGGAGGAATGGTGGAAGAAGTAGATGGGATATGCGAACCATTGCTAGACATAGGTTCATGATTTAGATATTTCTTGAGATTAGTATCTGCACTAGATGAATCATTAGGATCTTCAATGTTGATTATGCCATCATCTATGAGATCTTGGATTTTATGTTTCAACTCCATGCAGGATGAATTTTTATGCTTATTGTGTCAGTGATATGCATAGTAGTTACTGAAGAATGTGGATCCAATTAATGTGATTTTAGGATATGTGATGAGGTCATTCTCAAGAAGTTCCTCCAATGCTGATTCATAAGATTATCCCAAAGGAGTAAAGACTCTCTTTAAAGGAGAATAAGATGCTTCTTGATCAAATAAAAAAGGACAAGTTGATCTTAATGAGGATTCATTGGATGGAGTATCCTTGTTCCCCTTTAATCTTTGAAGTTCAAATTCCACAGTTCGAAGTTGTTTTAACAAAGCTACCCTAAGAATCTCTTCTTCGCTTTTAGACATTGTAAGATTTGTATTGATGCGCTTGCTTAGAAGATTGAAAAGAAAGTATGATAAATCAACCGATTGACTAACTGGTGCTGAAGTGATATCTAAAGTGTTGATTAATTCTAAGACCAAAGGACAAAGGAGATAATGTCTAACTAAGAGGGAGATAGCAATGACTCTGATCTTGAGTCAAGGTTAACTAACTTGTTCTCACAACCCAGAATAAGGACAGCGCAGACAAAGACTGATTAGACTGAAATAGATAATGGGTCACTTGGACTGGCACAACAAGGTTAGATTTTGAGACAACAATGAGTTGGAATATCAACAGATTGCAGTACAAGATAGACTAGTAACAATGTTGATGAGAATGTAGATTTGTGAAAATTTGGACAGAACCTTCACAGTAGAATAGCAATTTGGACAACAAGTTAATAGATTGCAGAGTTTTGATAGCAGGTGTAGAAACTTGGAGAAGATTTTGACAGTTAACACCAAGAAGTGCAGATTTGGAATCATTGATCATTTTAATGTTTGATTTGAATGTTTAAGATGTTTGTTTATTTTGATGCTTCACCCACGCAAGACACATCAAGAAAAATGTTTGTAGTACTAGAACAGACACATCACAATCCTAGGATAGCCAGGGTAGTATCTGTTGAATCACAACTTGAACCAAAGTTTAGCTATGTTACTCATAGAAGACAACTTAGAAGCTTGGAGGCATAGGCTCCTCCTTACATGTGCACTCACTTCTCAGGCACACCAAGCTTCGAACCCCAAAGGAATTGCTTCCCAAAGGGTTTTTTTCTCTACTAATAGCTGTAAAAGTGTGGGGCGTCTTAGTCGGTCTCTGACCTTTTGCGCCAACAGATAGAGGTTTTTTGGATACTAGAACATAGTTTATAGTAAGGGAATCCGTTCAGGTGGTTATACTTGCGATAGATTAGCTCCATTATGGAGGCCTCCCAGCTTATAGAAGTTACGTTCTGTAGGTTTTAACACACCACAAGGGTACTGAGGGAGATCTTCTTCTCGGTATAACGCAATCAACACCTGTTCACTATGACATTTTTTATATACTAGTTTGGAAGGGCTTGGCTTTAGCCTATTACCGGTTCAATAATCCACTCTCACCAGCTCTGTTAAAGATCTTGAGAGGTAGCCACGCTAAAGAATTTGTATGGATTTATCTTTCACCCAAGATCTATGAAGGCGAGGGGAGAGGATACGTCAATGCAATTCTTTGGGTTTACAAAACAAAAGACACTTCAAGTAGAATAAGAAAATAATAATAAGGTTTCTGGATTTCTGATCATCCCAAAAGGGTGAGAGCATAGTTTCCTAACATTATTGTCATTCCTAAAACAACAAACAAATGTTCATTTTAAGAATTCTTGCATGTGGGTTCCTATTTTAAGAAATTAAAAACAAGATACAAGCACAATGTTTTGCGTTCTATCGATTAAAGGCAACCTGCAAAACCAATTTGTGAGTAGTTTGTGTTTTAGTCTTCTTGGATAACGTTCTCCAAACCACTATTAGGCTGTATGCAAAAGATAATCACATGAATATCAAAGCCAAAGATTAGTCCACATTATTAAAATCAAAAATTAGAAAATAGATCACATATTCAAAAAGTAGATAGAAAATCATGCATTTTCAAAAAAAATTGCACTAAAAACGGTGATCGCATGAGCCTGTACGGAGCTCTAGAAGTTGCAAAACATAGGATTATGCAGGTACAGTCATAAAAATAGTGATTTCTGATAAATCCAGAGAGAAAAATCAAAAATTGACTTCACCATAGTGATCCTTACAAAATTCTACCCCAAATCAAAAAATAATGCTCCAAAAATAGACCTAAAATAAGCAGGATATTAGGGTTTGAAGTCAGACTACGAATTCAAAAATGCATATGGTGAATGCAAGTACAAGGCTTTGTGTGAGGAAGTGCAAGGCTCCATGTGAGGAAGTGCAATAGCTTGTGTGAGGAAAGTGTCTAATTCTAGAGACTATCAGCAAGTCTTGCACGAGGAACTACAAGGCTCCGTGCAAGGAAGTGCAACAGCTGGCGCGAGGAAAGTGTTTTCTCGCGTGAGATAGTGCTAATGAAAGAAAAACTTCACGTGGATATGTGGGAAATCTCAAGCGAGACTTCACTGCAGAGCTGTACAGCCTGCTTAGGCAAAATTTTGATGCCACAGATTCAAATTTTGGATGAATATAGGTGTATTTGTAGTCGTTTTAAACTGAAATGATGTTCTGGACGCAATGGTGGAGTTAGATTTGATTCAAAGTGAATGTAAAAAATTACATAAAACAAAATTGATAGTAAATATATAATATGAGGCCAGGAATTGAATACTCCTACCCCACGGTGGGCGCCAAAATGTTATGTGCTTGAATGTGACCTCTAAATTAGGCACAAACCCAACATAGTCCTTACTCAATCTTTCAATTCACAAAAACAAAAATGAATTATTCATCTTGCAAATTCAATTGAAGCGACTTATTGCCTCCTAATCAGTTGGGGATGTCGAATTTACTCTCAGAATGAGAGCCAACAAACTAACTATTACTAACATGGAGGATTTCTAAAGCAGGAGAAGTAATGAAATTGCCATTAATCTATGAAATGGAATGCAATTAATCTATGAAATCAAATTGCAATTAATCTAGTAATGAAATTGCAACTAGTCTATGAAATGAAATTGCAACTAATCTATGAAAGCTTGAAAGATGATGAAATTGAGATGTTAGATATGTAAATGAATTGCATTAAAAATAAACATATTATTAATCCAAATTGAAATTAATCTAATTATGCAATTAAGCTCAAAAGCATGAAATAATCAATTCAAATTTCACTATAAATTTGATGCTCTCCAAATCATCCCCTAAAATGAAGAAAAAGAGGCCAATATATAGAAAACCATGGAAAGAGGGTGAAGAGTTTCTTGAAAAGAAACGGTTGCCTCTTCATTTCCATTTGAGACAAAAATGCAAGAATTATTTAATTAAAAGGATGGATTATTTCCACATGAGTGGCCTTTCACATGGAATTATGGAATTCCCTTTTGAGGATAATTCATCCAATCAATTAAATAACTATTCAATTCCTTTTAAGTATTTAGCTAAAGGGGGCAGAATTAATTTAATTAAAAGCACTTAGGAATTTAGGATTAAATCAATTAATCATAGGGATTTTTAGATAATAAACTCTGAGAATTTTAGGAATTAAATATAATGTCAAATTTGTGCAAATTTGGGTTTTCTGCATTTGAAACTCGGTCAATTAAAGTCAATTAGGAGAAGAATTTGCCTAGTACAATAGGACTTTGATGGTGAGAAAATGCACCAAAATTGATTGGATTATAAGGTGCCAATTTTGGGGTGTTACAAAAAGAAACAACCAATTTTGGTTCAGCATTCCTATGAAAAAGTGTACTTGCAAAGTTAATTTTGAATCTTGCTTATACATTCAGCAAAAGAATAAATCATAGTACATATCGAATTGTCTGAAACTCATAAGAAAGGAGGTCAAGGTTAGTGCAGACATTCCCATTCATATTCTACAAGTGATTAGAAAGGAATGACATTGGTATTGGTGCCATCATAGTGTGGCATCCTCAGCTCACAAAAGGAGCAGTGAGCATTGGATGTGAGTAGTGATTACTCTACTAGCCACGTAAAGGGATCTTGATTCAGTGGGTGGTGGCCATTAGCATATTGAAAGCTAAACATGAGCTTCACAACATCATTCCTCCAGTTGTGCGAGCATATATTCCATTGTTTCAAGCATCACGGGAAAGATAAAATGCATCATTACATGATTCACTAAGGGAATGTATTTGTAATAGAAGTGGTATCAGGTTGAAGGTCCCGTGTGAAGACAAGGGAGGTGTTGTTTGTTGTGTTAGTGTATCCATCAACATTAGGGGTAGACAATGGTTGTATTCATAACAGCAATAGTATCAGGTTGAAGGTCCCATGTGAAGTCAAGAGAGGTTTCATCTGTTGTGTTGAGTGTATCCATTAGCATTACAGACAGACAGTGGTAGTGGGTGCCATCATCGCCAACCACTCACATCCTCATTCTCTGAGGGTAGGAACATGCATTGTCCAACATTGACCTCCAAAGTCAGAATTTGTATTCACCTTTCCAATAACAAACTAGTTAGAGTCATTACATTCCTGGCCTTGCAAAATCACGGATGACTCATTGTGGTAAGGCAGAATGTGGATATGACCTACAACAGCTGAGGACTTGCGTGAGGATGGATCAGAGAGTACTTGTTTCTAATTGTGAATCTTTGAATGAGTTGTGTTCCTTGAGACATCCTGTTGGTGGGAAGATTGTCAGATCAAGGTAGGTTGTTGGCATGTTTAATAGATTGCAGAGTAAGAGGCAATTGAGATCTTGCAAACAGATCACCTTGCAGGCACAGTTGCACCTTGGGAAGGGAGAGGATTCGCTAGATATGATCAACCATAAAAGTGTAAGAGAAAGTTTGAAGACCTTAAGGGTGAGTTAAGGTCTAAGATTTGTAATGGTTTATTTTGTTTGAGGAGGATTCCTGAACCTAAGGATGAGTATGAGGAGGCTACTCAAGAATTGAAGAGATTGAGTTAGAATTTAATGATTCATAAATGGGTTGTTTGGCTTGTGAGAAGAATTATTCAAAGGAGGAGAAAGTAACTTAGGGTTGCTACTGAAAAACAAGTTAAGATTAATAAGGTATGTACAATTCTGAATGCTTTGGCTGAGATTGTAGAGGATAAGGTAGATAGTGTTATGGGTGAATTTCATAATCTGTTGATTGGGTCTAATGAGAAAGTTAAGCAATGCCTTGTTATGAAGGATGATAAGGAGATTATTGATATTGAGGAGGTTGATCTTGCTAGAGTTGGAATTGAGATTCCTTTGGCTGAATCTAATGACCTTGTTGGGACTGTCACTGAGTTTGATACTATTTGCAGTATGGGTGTTGTTGTTGATGAAATTGTTGTTGGTGAGTATGAGAGGACTTGTAGTGAGGCTCTTATTTGTGAAGGTATTGAAGCTGACGGATTTTTTGATCAATATAAGAATGCTAGGAATTGGGTTTTCATTTGTCATGAGGAACATGTTGTCTGTAATGAGTTGCACATTGAGTTGTTTCAATTAGATATTGATTTTTTGAAGAGATTACCTAGAGGGTGTGAGAGAGAGAAGACATGTGGTTATTTTTTGATGTTGATACACATAGGATTTTTTTTTGTGAAATAATATGGTGGTGTTTATGTTGCAGAGGATTTATGGAAAGAAGAGAAATATTCCTTTGATGGGGATATGTATTAGGGCTTGAGGATGGACATACCAAGAGTTAAGATGAAGACTGATTTGAAGATAAAGATGATGATGTTAATGGAATAAGTGTGGATGACGGATCAGGGTAGTGGATATAGAATGGTTATGAATTCATTGTTGTTGATAGATAGATAAAAAAATGAACAGGCATGTGATGAGTATGAGGATGAGTGGCTTAAGATGAGAAGAGAGTTTGTAGATATTGTTTACGGGTTTGTGCTGACCAGTTTGGTTTTGTCAGAGAGATTTCTATTTGGATTGCTTTGGTGTAGAGGATGTGCAGATCAAATTAGTAAATGTAGAGAGTTTGTATTTGCAAGTTCAAATTCTTAACCAGCAGTGTTGGGAAGACGAAGGTCAAAATGATATCTTATGTCTAGAAGGGGATTTCTTCTACAACTGCAAAGTTAGAGGCTCAATTTGTTAATAACCCTAGGTGTCTGATGCTGGAGCATCTTGGGATCTTGGCAATCTTGCATCAACCAAAAATATTTCCTTTTTTTTTGTTCATGTTCCTGTGTTTTGATTGGCAATCTTCCTCTTGGTTCCTTACCTCTTGTGATTCAACTTTCATGATTATTTGTGGAGATTCCACTGGTACAGCTGCAATCCTCTATGTAGAGAATTTTAATAAGATTGCACTTTGCTTATTACAGTCATGAACAAAACTACATATTATTTATTTTAAATTTTCCAAACATATGGAGTTCACTTTATTAAGTAGATTGTTCTAAACTTTGACAATTTGACCACAGATTTGGTCTAGGGAAATGAACCTTTTAATGCTCTTGTTCATCTTTTAGAGGGCCTTGTAGTTATAATAGTGAGCATTAGCACTCCTATCCATATTTTAATCAACATACACTTGAGTTCAAAGTTTGATCTATACATGAGTTTGATAATTTTTTTAGTGTATTTGAAGAGTATTTCATGTTTGAGGATTGATGACAAATGTGATTTGAATATAGGAGATGCCTTCTCAGCTGCTCCCATACTCATGACTTCTATGTATCCAATGAGATTATTATTTTTCATTATTTTCCTAACTTGTCACATTGATTTTGGAATTCTCAATCTTTGGCAAGATTCTTTTGAGAAATCTCATGGCTATAGCTCAATTGTTCTACACATCCACTTAGATGATTTTAGGTTATTGTAGTCACTTCATTGTGTTATTAAGCATTCTTCTAGATGATAATTGGTTGATGTTAGTAAGTTGGATTTCTAGGCATACTCAAGTTTCTTCCTTTCACACTTTGAGGTTAAGTGTCAGTGATACGATACGAGTTATTGATCGCAAAGGAATGAATTTGTTAGTTAATTTAAAATTTAGTCATGCAAACATCTTCCTTCCTATGTTCATGTTAGTTATTAGGATTGTAATTATGGATACTACTAGGTTTCCACATTGGGTGATGTTTCATGTTCTGATCAGAGTGGCACAACATTTGCATGGTGGACCCTTTCTAATATTGATTTGGAACCTAGGTATCACTTGGGTTTGAAGTTCAGTACTTAAGGATGAGGAAGCCAACATTGCCTTAATTGGGTTTACACCCTTTTTGTTCTTGTTTAGTTCTCTCATAGACTGATTTCATAAAGAGCTCATAGCGTTGGTGCAGTATTTTATTGATCTACTTACTAGTGGTTATATAGAGGTCTCTTGCATTGGCATCCAGCAGAGAATACTTTGAGAAGTCGGTTCTATGGATCTTTTAGCTTTACTTGGGACCTTGAGATCATTCTTCATTACAAGGTGGATAATCTTGGTGATGGTCGATGTAATGTCCCCTTTTTCCATCTTATGGAAAACTATTTCATTCTTCACAATTCTTTTATGAGTGAATAATAAATATAAAACAATTTCTCAAAATTTTTGCTAATTAAGCAATAATAGAAAATCTGATGTGACTGATTAAGGCTTAAATCCAAATGCATACACAATGTAATAAATATAGATCCATTTTTATATACAAAAAAATTATGTATGTATAAACAATCAATATCAAAATGATGTATTTGTTCTTTCAAAGATACAAGAATTATATACAATGACTGAGGTGAGTCTCTATATCCTTGTACTACTTGGTATGTCTAATCTGCAACTATGAATATGTAACTTATTGAGGTCATCTCTCATAAATAGATTAATATATGCTCCGAATAATTCTTATAGGGATGTGTCTAATATGGAAAAAATAATATGCTCTAAGATGTTTTTTATGACTATAACTCTATATGCTTGCACCGAAATGTGATTTTGACTCTGATGGAATTGATGCTTATTCTCCTTGCTTTGTGAGGGTGAAAACCCTTCCAACAAACATTCTCCATGTTGTTGAAAGACACAATATGGAGGATAAAAAAGTGATTTCACACAAAGATCATAGGTGAGCTTCAAGAGTGTCTGGTTAATCATCTCTTTGAATCCAAGGTTGCTAAATTTACACATAAATTTTTAAGCTTGTTGATTAAAGCAAAGTATGCAGGTGATGTTGTTTATTCTTGGCATTGTCGATCGTACCACTTCCCTTAATGGTTGTAAATCCTCCCGATGGTCTTGCTACTACATAGATGGGTGTGAGACTTCCCAAAGTTGGTTATTTAGGGTTTAAATGAAAGAATCTATTGTTATGGAGGCACTAGAGTGTAATCAGATCCAATTTTTTTATCATTTTAGTTTGAGGAGTTTGAGTGATGTGAGTGTTCCACGGCTTACTAGCACTACACCCAAGAGACCTAGCTTGTCTCTTATAGGAACCTAATCTCCTCTAGGTCCTAATTGTCTTAGATGATTAACTAAGTCCAATTCCAACTCTTCTCTAAGAGTTCTCAACTCATGTGCTTCACCTTGAAATACTAACACCCTTTAGTTAGTTCAAATCTTCACTTCTTTCACTACACTTAGAAGGATCTAAGTGCCAACTGCACTCTAGCATTCATGATTCATTGTAGGGACATATATCAACTTTAAAATGTTCATATCCTTTTCATTTGAAGCCATTTACTAGGGTCTTCAACTTGGTCTTTACCGGGTTCAAGGATTCAATCACTTGGAAGCCTAATTAAGGCCTATTTCTTGTAGCCTTTTACAGTGACCTTTTCCCAATTCTTTCAAAACTTTTCCAAAGAACTTGAAAAACCAATCACATATTCAGATACCCTTTATAACTTTACAAGATATTTTGAAGGTTTTATTTTTCTAATCCCTTCATACATAGGGTTCCTACAATCTAGTTCCAATAGGGCTAATAGGCTTAATTTCTAGGACTGTCTGCAACATAGTGCAAAACTTTCTCTAAACCTGGTCTCATGGATTGATATGAACTCAATCCTCCTAGAATGTCAAGATATGACCATGCCCTATCTGAAACTATACCTAGTCTATACAGTGCTTCACTACCCTGTAAGATATGCTTAATGTTTCATCTCCAAATCCCTAACCGGACAGTGTATGCTCGCCTAGGGCTTGGAACTAAAAATAGAAAATTGACCTTTCATAACTCCTAATCCTAGATATATATAGAATAGTGACTCCCCTTTCATATCCAACCACTTTCAAGAAGATCCCATGGTTAGTTTTCATGGGAGAGCCATGAACTGACTAACTGGTCAGGACAGGACCTGTGGGCTCTCTAGATTGAAAACAATATAACTATGACCCTAGACTAACTCAAAACTACTAGTTCACTGAATGAAAAACACTTCAAACTATCCTAAGAACACAAAAAAACAACTAAGTCTGGGCATTCAATCCATTAGGTATCACTGTCACTCACAAATGTTCAGATTTTCTGAAAACACAGAGTTGCAGAGCTCTATTCAATACTCAAAACTTATTACAATGTGCCCTCTCTGTCAAGATTCAAGCCTCCACTCACATTAGATGCCTCATTACATGTTTCTAGGCCTTTTTTTTTATTCCCCACTCCTATTTTGTAGGGGGGTCCAAGGTAACCGAGTTGCATGCAACATTTGCAATAATTGCAAATGTTGTCATTACAACATTTTAACAACTTTTGGCATCTTTGCTTTCATGCCTCTTTCCTCATTTCTAGGACCTCTAACCTCTCTCATTCAAGGATCCAACCTCATTAATGGCCTCAAGGCATCTCTATACTATTGGAAACACTAAGAGGGGGGGTGAATCATTGTTTAACTAATTATTCTATTTCAGCAACTTTAAACATAAATCAATTATAAATCTCTTGAAGCTTAAAACAAGAACACATAAAACATGATATGATTATGGGGAAACCTTGATTAGAGGAAAAACCCTGTGGGAATTAGTACCCATAAATATTGTACTAGTATAATGAACCTGTTAAAGTTCCTTTGCCCTGTTAGAAGCAGTCTTTACAATGCAAGTACAATGACCTAGTCAAAGGCCTGACCCTATTAGGAGTCTTTTACAACCAACCCTGTTAGGGGTGAGGACTCACTATCCAAGAGCTCACTGCTCAATGAGAAAGAAGGTTACAACCTCCTAAGAGTATATATGCACTATATTTAAAAGTGAGCTATTGTATATGACAGATTTTTGATCAGTTCTGGTTATGCGCTTATGCTCTTATCTTCTTTACGGGCTCTATCTCATACTGACATCTTTAGTCTAAACTTCTATATCTCTTCTCTACATATTTCTTCAACACTTCAAATATATCTTTTCATTACATATATATATATATATATATATATATATATATATATATATATATATATATATATATATATATATATGTATAT
>MU226495.1:337808-351262 GCA_018584345.1 Thuja plicata
TAATCTTACTACCATCCTTGAATCAGCCTCCTTCTTAGACTGTCAATAGGCTTTAGGTAAGACCGATGCTACTATCATGAGTCAACCTTTTTGGTAATCTTTTAGGATATACCTCAATTATAAAAGACTGTTAAGTCTTGCTCTGTTAAGAGACTTAATGCTTTAATGGTTAAACTGAAACACAATGACCTATTTCTAATGCAACTTGAATTGTAAATATTCAGATCTATTTACATACAATACCTCTCTGATCAATGTATCAATTCAGCTCCTTTGTACTTCACACTTTCTTCTCTATGATGTTGTGCTTCAATGTTCATCAATGTCTGCAGAATTCTTTAGCTCTCCCTTAGCTTGATTGATCAGGACTATATGAAGCTTAACCTTCACCAGTTTCTCTTTACCATCTTCTTTCAATTCACTCCCCTATGTATCTAATTGCTTGCAAAAATGAATTATGCTTGTCTCTTATATAGACATGATATTCCTTAATTATTGGTTCTTGATTCTTGATTCTTGGCATGAAAAACAATACAGCCAAATTGATTTGTGGCTGTAACTCCTGATTTATCTCATAGTTATCTTCTTTCCAGCTGTATAAATCATCTTTAAATCACTCACTTAACTGTGGTCGAATAAAACAAATAAAACAACCAGTTAAGTCTATCCTTAAGCTCTGCCAGGTAGATATTTTGTCATTTTCTGATCTCTCTGTTATGTCGGTCAATTCTGTAGTTTGTCGCCGGTGAAAACTGCCAATTCTATCACTGCAACTTCAATTAGCTTCAGGATCTTTGTCCGTTGGGCATCATTGGATCTTTATCGTAAGGCAACACTATTTTCAGCTCGTCGAGCATCCTGTGATTTTGCTTTGTCAGGCAACATTATCTTCTACTCCTCGGGTATCACTGTGACTTTATCTCTGTCTTTACCCATGGTGTGCACTCCACCGGTGTGGTCTGTCACTTAGTGAATACTTGACTTTTATGCATTGTTGAAAGCATAACCTATGTTCCATTGATTCTTTGAAGTCTTTGGCATTATGTACATGACCGTATAGATGATATCAAGTTGACATCAATGACAATACAAACCATTAACTGATTTAATGTCTTGCATCCTCTTCAACTTAATATTATCAAACATTCAATTAGTTACATGTCATCATAAAATGCATCCAAGTGTTGTAGTGTCGATTCATCTCATTCTCCATGGAACTTTGGTAGAAGTTGTGAAATTTTAGGGGATAACTTATTTGGGATGCATTGAAATCTCCTAAGATCCAATGGCCTGATACCATCTGGAATAAAATGATTTCTTTGAAATGATGGATATGTTTAAAAAAACAATCAACCATATCCTTCTGATTCTTCTCCCTCAGTAGAGTCACTAACTGAAATGCTTTGTTGAATAGAGTCAAAAATACTTACTATCTTCTGAGTTCTTTTCTCCCAGTAGAGTCTTAAATCTATCACCAAAGATTCTAGGTAAAATACAAAAATGTTCTTTTGAACAAGTCCCCAATAGAGTCTCCAATTTGTTGGTGCCCAAAAATGCTAAATTGGATTTCTTATGGACTTTCGAATCCAATGCTTGGAAACCCAAGTGATTTGGCCAACTAACATGCCACAACCAAAGCAAGGTTGGAACTTCTGCAATTCTGGCTCTGCAAAACCAAGGCTGGTAGGCCTATACCTTGCCTTATCCTTCAAGTTACAAGGCTTTTTATAGTAGATAATAAACACTTCAACCTTCTCTCTCAAGTATGGAAAGGAACTTGAAAGAAATCTAACTGAAAGCAATATATCATGAACTGTAAACTGAAATATTTTAAGTACTTGAAAGAATGTTTAGTAAATGTGTATGTAATTTGAAATGAATATATAGATAAGATATCTTAAAACTATACACAATGAACTGAATAACTATAATCCAAATAATGATTAGACCAGTGCCTTATTCTACCATGGGCAATAAATTCAAGATCATTCCAATCTTATGTTCAACCTCGGAGATAGTTTTACAAGAAAACTTATCACTTCAAAGGTGTTATGGAATGTACATGAAACCTAAAACAAATTCATAGATATTTCAAAAGGGTAATACTTCTCAAATGATAGACAATTGACTAAGGCCTCAATCAATAGAATTTAACCATGCAAAATCAGAAAACCAATTGAAAATATAGACCATGAATCAAATAAGGAATCATGCACATCAAAATATCACTCTGAAGAAGTTCTATTGGTTTATCTGAGGGACTAATTGTAAAATGATAATGAAACTATTACACATGTGAAAGAAAAAAGACTTATATTTATTAATTTTGAAAAAATAGTACAGCCAAGTCCATGTTATACTTGTTGATTAAAAACTATACAAATATTTGAAATTATATTATATTGTTGTATTCCCTTCTCTTTAGATTTTACATTATGTATATGTGTGTGTGTGTGTGTGTGTTTGAGTGGCTTTCACACCACTTTAGAGTGAAAAGACACAACTCTTATTACAAATTATTTTGAAAAAACAATAAACTAACTAAAAAATAACTACCTAACCTTCGGATTTGGCTTTGGTCAAAAATCCAAAACACCTTGTGAAAAGCTAATATTTCTATTGGAGATAGGAAATTTAATTTCTCAAACTGGGTCATTTTTAGATTTTTAAAATTCGACCATCTTTATCCTCTATCGAAATCATCTTTGTAGCAGGTCTAAATTCCAACATTTTCTAAAGGCTTTGATTAGTTAGTTCTATTTATTTGTGTCATAAAGCTTCCTTCCTTTGATCTTTTTTAGTATGGAGAAACATGCTTCTTGATAATGGATTGGTACTTCTAAATTATCAAAATTTAGGGTACCACCATAATACTTCCTCTTGGCTTCACTCAACTTTTATAAATGAAATGTTACTGGTCTGCCCCTTGGCTTAGGACAGCTTGAATAGCCACATTGCTTGCATCACACTCAATGGTGAAAAGATTCTCAAAGCTTGGCAAGACTAAGATAGGTTGGGTAGCAATCTTTTCTTACAATAACTCAAAGCTCTTATTGGCTTGTTCATTCCATATGAACTTAGTCTTCATTCCTCCTTTGATTGTGTCCAACATAGGAGCACAAATAGCACTAAACTGCCTTATAAACTTCCTATAATATTGAGAAAGGCCATGAAAAATTCTTACCTCTATTTTTGACCTTTATTCATGATGGCTTCCACTTTACTTTTGTCCATTTTTATATTTCCATGAGAGAGAGAGAGAGAGAACAAACCCAAGGTACACTAGCTCTATTTTGATGAACTCACATTTCTCCAAGTTGATCATCAACTTCTCTTCATGCAGCTTCTTGAAGACAATCTCAAGGTGTTGAAGATGCTCCTCTCTTATCCTACTATAAATCAGTATATCATCAAGATATACTACTACAAATTTTTCAATGTAGTCTTTGAGGACTTCATTCATGAGCCTCATGAATGTGGAGGGGGCATTAGACAATCCAAATGGCATGACAAGCCATTCATACAAACCTTGATTGGTTTTGAAGGTTGTCTTCCATTCATCTCCCTCATGTATCCTAGTTTGGTGATACCCACTCTTTAGGTCTATCTTACTATAGTACTTGGCTTCACCTAGACAATCCATTAGGTCCTTAATCCTAGGTATGGGGAACCTATACGTAATGGTTATCCTATTTATGGCTCTTGAATCAGTACAAAGAGTCCATTTTCCTCCTTTATTTGGTGCTAGGATAGTAGGTACTGCACAAGGGCTAATTTTTTTCTTGATAAGGCCTTGGTTAAGGAGTTCTTCTATTTGCCTAGCAATTTCCTCATTTTATTGAGGAGTCATCTTGTAAGTTGCCTTACTAGGTATGGAAGCTCCGAGTATGAAGTTTATCCTATGACTTATGGCTCTTGTAGGGGGTAATGATGATGGTTGTCCATCACTTACTATGCCTTCATAAGTTTGCAACATGTTTTGTATCTCCTTAGGTATCTCTGATTTCTTGTCTCCTTTTTCTTCATTCTTTTCTCTTGGCCTTAGCACCAATGCATAGCCAACTCCTTCTCCTTCTTCCATGGCTTCTATGAATTATTTTTCACCCACCATAAGCACATTAGGACCTATTGTCTTCACATTTGCATCCTCTAACAATGATTGGATTTTGAAAGTTACTTTGTCCTTCTTGAATGTATAGGAGTTCTTCACTCCATCATGGATAGCTTGGCCTAGAAGAAAATGACATGCATCCATGGGCAGCACATCACATAGAACCTTGTCCTTATATCTCCCTATAGAGAACTCTACCCAAGCTTGCTCGTTGACTAAGACATGTTGTCCCTTATTGAGCCATGTGACCTTGTATGGATGGGTATGAGGTATCCTTGTCATGCCTAACTTGCTGACTGCTTCTTCTGACACAATGTTGTCAGTAGACCCTGAGTCCACAATGACTCTACATACTTTTCCCATCCCCTTACATTTGATTCTAAATAGGGACCTTCCTTGGCTTGGCTCTTCTTTAACCAGCTCCTTGATCAATGTTCTCCTCATCATGAGGTTCTCACCTTCTTCTGAATTCAATGGTACCTCTGAGTGTGTCTCTACTACATTTATCTCTTCATGAACTAGATTAGTTCTCTTGTTACCTCCTTGAGAAGTACTACCCTTCACTAGAAACCTATAGGCAGGGTGTCCCATTTGGTTGCAATGAACATTTCATATTGGAAAATTAATTGCCTCTTCCTTGTCCACCACTTATTCCTTTGAAATTTGAGTTCCTTCCTCTACCACCTCTACTATAAATTCCCTCTTGTCTCTTAGTGTACTTGACTTCTCCTTGTGTCCTTGATTCTGAACTTCTTCCACCATATCCACCTCTTGATCCTCTACTATCCCTTCCTTTACCTCTTCCTTTGGAGGTTTGCTCATGCTTTCTTTTGCCTTTATCCTATATCTTCAAGGTCATTTGATAACATTGGTGGATGGTTTTGAAGTTCACAACACTCATATCTTCTTGAATAGACCACTTGAGTCCATTCAAGTATCTAGCTAGTTTGATGCTTTCATCCTCCACCACTTGTGACCTTAAGCACAGCTTTTGGAACTCTTCGGTGTATGCTTGGACATCCAAATATTTCTTTCTAAGGTTCTGTCTTCTTCTATACAGCTAAACCTCATAGTCATCAAGAAATTAAGTCTGCTTGAACTTAGTCACCATTTCCTTCCATGAGACTATAGGACTCTTTCCTTCTTTCTCCCTTTCAATTTGAACAAACTTCCACCATGTGAGAGTTGATCCTCTCAACCATGACTTGGCCACACTCAATTTTTGGGCCTTTGTGATACCATCACATTCAAAATGGTTCTCTATACTATCAATCCAATCAACAACTGAATCTGGATCCTTTTTTCCACTAAAAAGTTGTACACCCTCCAAAGCTTTGCCACTTAATGCCTTCAATGCCTTTAAGAAGGGTTCTTGGTCACTGACAGGGTTAGGGGTTGGAGCTTCCTCTTCTAATTCCACCCCCTTCTCCCTTGCTTCTTCTTCTTTCTGATCTATCTTATCTTTCATCTTATTAGCTTTGTCTTGGACTTCTCCCAAGAGTTTCTCCATTTGAGACAACCTTTCTCTTAAAAACTTGTTATCTTCTTCTTGCTCATCCACCTTTTTGGCTAACTCAGCGTTACTCACCATGGTTTTTTCATCTACTGATCCCAATGGTGTATTCTCTCCAACTGATTTAGTAGGCTGAAACATCCACCACAAGCCTGATCTTTAATCAAGCTCTGATACCAATATGATGTGAGTGTTCCAAGGCTTGCTAGCACTGCACCCAAGAGACCTAGCTTTTCTCTTCTAGGAACCTAATCTCCTCTAGGTCTTGATTGGCTTATGTGATTAACTAAGTCCAATTCCAACTCTTCTCTAAGTGTTCTCAACTCATGTGCTTCACCTTGAAAGACTAACACCCTTTAGTTAGTTCAAATCTTCACTTCTTTCACTACACTTAGAAGGATCTAAGTGCCAACTCCACTCTAGCATTCATGATTCATTGCAGGGACATCTATCAAATTTAAAATGTTCACATCCTTGTCATTTGAATCCATTTACTAGGTTCTTTGACTTGGTCTTTACCGAGTTCAAGGATTCAATCACTTGGAAGCCTAATTGAGGCCTATTTCTTGTAGCCTTTTACAGTGACCTTTTCCCAATTCTTTCAAAACTTTTCCAAAGAACTTGAAAAACCAATCACATATTCAGATACCCTTTATCACTTTACAAGATATTTTGAAGTTTTTAGTTTCCTAATCCCTCCATACATAGGGCTCCTACAATCTAGGTCCATTAGGGCTAATAGGCCTAATTTCTGGGACTGTCTGCAACACAGTGCAAAACTTGCTCAAAACCTGGTCTCATGGATTGATATGAACTCAATCCTCCTAGAATTTCAATATATTACCATGCCCTATCTGAAAATGGACCTAGTTCGTATAGTGCTTCACTACCCTACAAGATATGCTTACTGTTTCATCTTCAAATCCCTAACTGGATAGTGTATGCTCGCCTAGGGCTTGGCACTAAAAATAGAAACTTGACCTTTCATGACTCCTAATACTAGATATATATAGACTAGTGACTCCCCTTTCATATCCAACCACTTTTAGGAAGATCCCATGGTTATTTTTCATGGGAGAGCCATGAACTGATTAACTGGTCAAGACAGGACCAGTGGACTCTCTAGATTGAAAACAATTTAACTACGACCCTAGAATAACTCAAAACTACTAGTTCAATTAATTAAAAACACTTCAAACTATCCTAAGAACAGAAAAAAACAACTAAGTCAGGGTATTTAATCCATTAGGTATCACAGTCACTCACAAATGCTTGGATTTTCTAAAAACACAGAGTTGCAGAGCTCTATTCAATACTCAAAACTTATTACAATGTACCCTCTCTATCAAGATTTGATCCTCCACTCACATTAGATTCCTCATTCCATGTTTCTAGGCCTTGTTGGTCAATTCCTCACTCCTATTTTGTAGGGGGTTCCAAGGTAACCTAGTTGCATGCAACATTTGCAATAATTGCAAATGTTGTCATGACAACATCTTAATAACTTTTAGCATCTTTGCTTTCATGCCTCTTTCCTCATTTATAGGACCTCTAACCTCTCTAATTCGAGGATCCAACCTCATTAATGGTCTCAAGGCATCTCTATACATCACTTATGGGTTTAAGACACATTCATGGCTCAAATCCAACATTAAGCAACTAAGCCTAAGAAATATAAAAACTACTAACAATGGCTAATTTAGTGACCTTAGTCCTAATGACTAACTCATCTAGCCCACATTTCAATGACCTTCTAAGTTCCAAAGTAAACAACCTATCTTGACTTGACCAATATCAAGTACAAGCCAAAAATGACTAAACATGGAGGTTAGCCTTGGTGTGCTCCTGCACCATTGAGTTATACGTCTAGGTTCTTAGTGACATTTCTTATTGATTTGCTACTGCATGTTCATCATTTTCATTTATTAACAACTAGATTCATTAGATATATGTTTATAATAATATTTCTCCATCTGGGCATCTATAGTTTGATCTCTCCATTCTATTTCCAATTTTATTGCATATTATAAAAAATCTTCAATGGGGCGATGGTGACAAACCCATGCTCAATTAGATAGCTGCATGCTCATTCTCTATTCCATGTTATTATACTCAAAGAGTTAGAATGGACATCCCCCACTAATCAAGTTGTTTAGTTTTAACAGGATTGCAAGAAGATCTAAAAGTGGGTAACAAAACCAAACAAGAATCGAAACCTCAAGCGCAACATAAACAAGGATGAATTGAATCCTTTATGCAAGTCAACAGGAGCACCTAAACCAACACCCTCTAGGAATTAAGGAATGGTAAATACTTTTGACAAGAAAAATGAAAGCAGAACAAAGGAAGAAGATAAACTTGAAAAACACCACAATAAACCTCCTACAAAAAGCACAAAATATCAACAAAAATTAAATCTAAAGCATCACTAACGTTCTAACTAGATAATTTTACATGTAATATTATGCTAAAAATTAGTCCACCCAATTTCTGAATGAAGGTAGATCACGGTGTTTTTTAGGGAAATCACTATATTCAGAAGACTAGTAGTCACGGCCCTCGAAAAGTAAGGTTCCACTAAAGGAATTCAAGGGTATAAAGGGAAGATAAAGAGAAAATCCATAATCTTGTTACAGAAATAAAGGCTATTGAATATTATTAATTACTACCAAGGATTGTGCAAGGAAAATCATTGATAAAAAGTATGGTAGAAAATAGGTGGAAGAAATAATCCACAATACGATCAAAGATCTAACACAATGTTTTTCTATATATTGAGCTACTAGTGCTATCTTAAGCCTCCCTTAACTTGACATATTTCTTTTACCATAATGACCTCGCAAAAGGAGTACCCTAGCCCTCCAATAATTTCACTTTGCATCTAAAAGTTGTCTCTAATGGTGGCTATGTGTGAGGAGCAACAACTGCACAATTTCATTATCAAAGGGAAGGAGTTCTCAAGGAATGTGTTTTCTAATATGGTTTGTTACCAGGCACGTGGGAGAGCGACTATGTCAACCATTACCCAAAGACAAGAGGGAAAAGGAAGTTTAGTGAAGTGAATAGTGAGTTTCATAGGGAAAGGATTCATAGAGACAGAGGTAGGTTCAAGCCCTAAAAAAAATTTACTTGGCAAAGAATGGATGAGTCTCATTGTTATTAATTAGAGTTCTCTATGTGAAATCTTGACTGCTTGTCTAACATGTATTGATTATTTCTGAGGTCTTTATTCATTGTCTAGCAAGTATATCATCATTATGAGAACATTGACTTTTCATGAGGATTTATTTTCAATGGTTTTCAGAGGACTGCATTTTCACAGTTCGAAAAAAATATTTTCAATGTTTGAGGTTTACGTAGATTTGTTTAACTATTATACAAGATGTATTGGCCATTCTGTGGGATACATTTACTCTTTGATGGGATTCATTGAGTGTCTTTCCTTAACCATATTCACTTTGTCAAGACATGAGGTTTTCAGTGTTAGAAGAGCCATACTTGGACTATTTCATAGAATAGAGACCATTCATTGATTATAGTTATATTCACTGCTCCATGAAACTATTCCCTGTCTTGATAACACCATACACTGTTCCAAGGAGTGTGTTCAAGAAGCAAGATCATACTAAACACTAAAGAGACAAGGAATACCCAAACATACCAAAATCAATCCAAGCCATACAATAATAGAACACAAGTAGTGGACAGTTCTTCATACAGAGCATTGCTTTCCAAAACATATCCAAGGATGTTATCAAAGCATGACAAGATAGGAGATAGCAGAAGTTGTCTAAAATGAGTAGGATTTTCTCTTTTGGAACAACTGCTTCTAAGGGAGATGGATTGATAACTAAAGAAGAGTAGCCAATCTTCATGACCACCAATACTCATTCAAAAACATCAGATATTCATGAGAAGATAGAATTTATTGTGACATGAAAGAAGCTTATGTGATAGCAGTAGTAGTTCATGACATTTTAAGGGAAAATCACATTATTGCTGATGTGATTGATGAAAAGGAAGTGGAATAAGATGTTAAAATGTTGTATAGGACTATGGTGTTGTGTTAAAGGTATTGTAATGAAGACATTGATGTTGAAGTACAGGAGGGTGACAAAGCAGTCAGAGATTAATGCTACTATGAAAAAGTGTCATGTCAGAACAAAGGATCAAATTTTATGTCACACAAGGTTGTGATGACATGTGCGAATCTGAAGCATGAGCACACTATGATCATGATTTCATGAGACATCCATGCATCAGATATCTTCTCTTTTCAAAGGATATTTTAGATTGAATATCATATGTTATGATGTGAGGAACAATCATCACAGTAATGGCATCATAAGAAGGAAGATGGTGATCTATTCCTAAGAGACAAAATAAATAGATAATGATGTCAGAACGTAGAGAAAGAACAACAACAAAAATATCCTAAAAAATAATGAATATTCATGACAGTGTTATATTGAATAATTAAGGAATGTTGTTCAGCATGGAATGACTATTCAAGTCTCAAAATAGTGAATGTTTTTGTTTGAAATGATGCCAATGTTGTTGTCATGATAGCAAGAACAAGGTTGAGGTAAAAAAATAGAAATAGTGATATAAAGAGTGTAATTTACTAATTAGTACATAAATGTAGTTATTGTTGTTAGTAATAACTAAGAGGCGGGGTGAATCAATCACCTCAAATTTATCCTTTAAACTTTAATCCACCAATTAATACACCTCAGATTATTAAGTCCCTTCAAGATGTATGCCTTTGAAATACTTGAAATAAATAACTATCTGTTGGTTTACCTTGTCTGTCCTTATTCTCCTTGATTACTGATAAGCAGTAAAACTCATTTACCGATACTCAGTAAATATGTAGAGTGTACTAATCAATCCAGAAATGCATATGTGAAATGTAAAACAATAAAGTAATAAACCATACACACATAACACATGGATTTTAATGTGGAAACCCTGTTAAGGGAAAAACCACTGGGACCGGTACCCCAAATTTTCACTCTTCTAAAGTGAGCCTTGTTAAGAGCCAACCATGTTAAAGGTTACAAACACACTATTAAGTGCGACCTTGTTATCAGATTTTTATACATAGGTTGTCACTTAGTATCTGGCATCTACGTTGCCATCCTTGAATTAGCCTTTAGACAGTCAATAGGCTTTATGCTAATCTTACTACCATCCTTGAATCAGCCTCCTTCTTAGACTTTCAATAGGCTTTAGGTAAGACCGATGCTACTATCATGAATCAATCTTTTTGGTAATCTATTAGAATATACCTCAATTATAGAAGATGGTTAAGTCCTACTCTGTTAAGAGACTTAATGCTTCAATGGTTAAACTGAAACATAATGACCTGTTTCTAATGCAACTTTGAATTGCAAATATTCAGATCTATTTATGTACAATACCTCTCTGATCAATGTATCAATTCAATTCCTTTGTACTTCACTCTTTCTACTCTGTGATGTTGTGCTTCACTGTTCATCAGTGTCTGCAGAATTCTTTAGCTCTCCCTTAGCTTGATTGTTCAGGACTGTATGAATTTTATCCTTCACCAGTTTCTCTTCAGCATCTTCTTTCAATTCGCTCCCCCGTGTATCTGAATGCTTGTGGAAATGAATTATGCTTGTATCTTATATAGACATGATTTTCCTTGATTCTTGATTCTTGATTCTTGGCGTGAAAAACAATCTAGCCAATTTGATTTACGGCTTTAACTCTTGATTTATCTCATAGTTATCTTCTTGCAAACTGTATAAATCAATTGCTTTAACTGTGGTTGAATAAAACAAATAAAACAACTAGTTAAGTCTATCTTTCAGCTCTGCCAGCTAGATATTTTGTCATTTTTTGATCTCTTTGTTCTGTCAGTCAATTCTCTAGTTCATCGCCAGTGACAACTGCCAGTTCCATCGGTGCAACTTTAGTTAGCTTTGGAATCTCCATCCATCGGGCATCATTGGATCTTTCTCACTGGGCAACTCTATTTTCAGCTCGTCGAGCATCCTATGATTCTACTTCATCAGGAAACACTGTCTTCTACTCATCGGGCATCACTGTGACTTTATCTCTATCTTTACCGGTGGTGTGCACTCTGTCGGTGTTGTCTGTCACTTAGTGAATAATTGAATTTTATGCATTGTTGAAAGCATAATCATTGTTCCATTGATTCTCTAAAGTTTTTGGCATTATGTGTATGACCATACAGATGATATCAAGTTGACATCAATGACAATACAAACCATTAACTGATTTAATGTGTTGCATCATCTTCAACTTAACATTATCAAACATTCAATCAGTTACATGTCATCAATCTCTCCCTTTGGCATTGATGGCAACACACTATATTATCACACTATACTATTTCTAATACAACATGAAATACAATTGTTGAGATTCATCAAATTACCAAACAGTCTATTTTGATAAATGATAAAAATGTTTGACCGTCGGTAAGCTCTGCATTAGCTTAGATTTGATTCTTGCATCTTTCTTTGTTTCTTCTTCTGATGTGTTGTGACCTCTGTTTCTGTCAATTTCTCTCTTTTGACTTTTTTGCTTCTTGATGTCATAGTCTTTTTCTTGCAACTTTTTATACAAATACTCTCCCTGTTTGGAGTAATCTGTTAATGAATAATTTTTCATGATATTTCTGATGATAATATGGATACATTCTCTCCCTTTGACAACAATGCCAAACAAATATTTTTCACATATCTGACATTCTATCAAACAATTTCTTCTCTCCATAATATATTCCTTGAATTTCCCTTATCCATCATCAATATAACAATATGTTCTAGTGCTTGATTCTGATATATACCTTTCTATATACAGATGTAGCTTTGAAGATCATTTTCTGCTTGCATCAATCATGAATGATATTCTTATAATATATGGCTGATGTAGCTTTCAGTCCTTTTACTGACTGGTAAACATGGGTTTGACCCCTAGTCTTTTTCTCAGGTACTCAAATGTATCCTTGGGCAGTGGCTTGGTGAAGATAAGCCAATTGTTATTTTGATTGCACATATTCAAGTATGACCTCTTTTTCTTGAACTTGTTCTCTCAAATAATGATACTTCATGGCAATGTGTTTAGTCTTTGGATGCATGACTGGATTCTTGGAAATATTTATTGCACTAGTGTTATCACAGTAGATAATTACTGGTTCTATGATCTTCATATGCATACCTTCCAGCAACTATTTGATCCATGCAATATTTGAGTAGTTTGCAGTAGCAGCAACATATTCTGCTTCTCCAGTAGATTGAGAGATGCATCCTTGCTTCTTGCCAATCCATGTGACAAGTCTGTCACCCATAAAGAATGCTCCTCTAGTTGTGCTCTTCCAGTCATCAAGATTTGCAGCCCAATTAGTGTCAGTAAACACTTTTAGTTCAAATTTTCCTTCTCTTCTATACCATAAGCCAAATTCCTCAGTATTCTTTAGGAATCTTAGAATACTTTTCATAGCAGTTATATGTGATTCCCTAGGGCTAGCAAAAAATCTAGAAACAATCCCTACTGCATGTGCAATATCTGGTCTAGTGTGTACAACATACATGAGTTTTCCTATCATTGATCTGTATAGAGTCTGATTTACCTTGGTTTTCTTGTCCTCCTTTATTAACTTGCATCCAGTAGCCATCGGTGTTCCAACAGGTTTGGAATCTTCTATCTTAAATATTTTCAGAACTTCTTTGATGTATTTGGACTGTGTAATGAAAATACCTTCACTTTGTTGAATGATCTGTAGACCAAGAAAGAACTTGATCTCTCCAAACATAGACATCTCAAATTCTTTTCTCA
>MU226495.1:353785-368543 GCA_018584345.1 Thuja plicata
ACTTACTAAAAATAGTAAGTTTCCAAAAATAGCAGCTTTGTACAAAATAGCCCTTATTGAATAGAAAAACACATATTTTTGGGTGATGCAAGATTGCCCTTACACCCAGGATGCTCCTGCATCACCATATGTCTTCATTTCTAGTCATCAAGCAAGTGGGGTTAGTATCATTCAGATAGAATAAGATACCTTTGGTTTGTTCACTGGTACCAATCAGTTTTCCTGATTCATTGAATATCTTTGCCTTCTTGTTCTCAAATGTTACTCTGTGACCTGAATTATTCAGCTGAGAAGCACTCAACAAATTATAATTCAATCCTTTTACCCAATAAGCATTTTCATATTTAATCAGGTTATTCAGCATTACTGTTCATTTACCTTCAATTTGACAAGGTGACTCATTTCCCATTCTTACTGTACCACCTTTATAGTATTCAAAAGTATTAAACTTTTCTTTGTCATCGGTCATGTGGTGAGTGCAGCCACTATCTATAATCCAGATATATTCTTACTAGTCTTAGTAATGAGTGTAGTTTCTTCATACCTTTCATCTTCATTTGAATCATCCTTCACAACTAAAAATACTATATTGATGTCATCATCTGGTTCGGTGTCAGTATCTTCATCTTTTCAAGCAGCTAGATAGCTACCCTTCTTGCCTTTGTCCTTGTAAGCTTGGGTATCACTTCTTTCTGATCATCGATAACCTCTATAATCTTTGTTATCACCTCTATAAGATTTCTTCTCAAAAGATATGTCATCTTTTCTTTTGTTAGGATATCTTGCAGCAAATTGTCCAATCTCTTTACAATTGAAACATACAAGTGGTAACTTGTCTTTGTATTTACCTTTGCCTCTTAGCATTCTTCTCGCCATAAGTGCTTCAAATTCATCTAGATCTTTTTCTTCACTTTCACTTTCACTATCTCTTATAGATGAATGTCTCTGACTAGATTTGCTTATTCTCATAGAAGACTTGAATGCAGACTCTAAACTTGGTAGAACACTATTATCAAAATTATTCATCTCAAATGAAATCAATCTACCAATCAGGCTATCAAGAGTGACTATATTGTTTTCTAATGCTCTCATTTCTTGAATGGAAGAGAGTCTAATAGCATATACAGGCAATAAGGTTCTTAAGATTTTACTTACCATTGTCTCCTCTTCAAGTGTACCTCCAATGCCTCGTATAGAATTAACTACTTCTTTTATTATTGTGTTGTACTGAGTGGTGTTTTCACCTTCTTTCATTATGGGATCATCAAACTTTCCTCCAAGGCTTTCTTCCTTGGCTCTTAGAACATTTTTATCACCTCCATGTACAAGCTTTAGCTTATCCCACATTGTCTTTGCATTTTTGCAATCTTTGGCATCCTCAAATTCAGCATCAGAGAGTGAGGCAGAAAGCTCTATAACCATACAGTTATGTTCATGCTTTACTCTTAATTGATCTACCGTCAATGGTCCTGTAGGAAACACATATTCAGTATCTAAGTATTGAGTAATATCATTGCCAATACCTGATAAGTGAAGCTTTATTCTGCTTTTCCATGAAGAAAAGTTGTCTTTGTTCAACTTGGGCACATCTCGTATGTTCATCTTGTGATCTTTACTTAGGTCTTGAAACCTTCCTTCTAAGCACACAAGCTCTAATACCAATTGTTAGTAATAACTGAGAGTGGGGGTGAATTAGTGGCCTCAAATTTATCCTTTAAACTTTAATCCACCAATTAATACACCTCAGATTATTAAGTCACAACAAGATGTATGCCTTTGAAATACTCGAAATAAATAACTGTCTGTCGGTTTTCCTTGTCTGTCCTTATTCTCCTTGATTACCGATAAGCAGTAAAACTCATTTACTGATACTCAGTAAATATGGAGAGTGTACCAATCAATCCAGAAATGCATATGTGAAATGTAAAACAATAAAGTAATAAACCATACACACATAACACATGGATTTTAATGTGGAAACCCTGCTAAGGGAAAAAACCACTAGGACCGGTACCCAAAATTTTCACTCTTCTAAAGTGAGCCATGTTAGGAGCCAACCCTGTTAAAGGTTACAAACAAATGGTTAAGTGTGACCTTGTTAGAGGATTTTTATACATAGGTTGTCACTTAGTATCTGGCATCTACGCTACCATCCTTGAATCAGCCTTTAGACAGTCAATAGGCTTTATGCTAATCTTACTACCATCCTTGAATCAGCCTCCTTCTTAGACTGTCAATAGGCTTTAGCTAAGATAGCTACTACTATCATGAATCAACCTTTTTGGTAATCTGTTAGGATATACCTCAATTATAGAAGACGGTTAAGTCCTGCTCTGTTAAGAGACTTAATGCTTCAATGGTTAAACTGAAACATAATGACCTTTTTCTAATGCAACTTTGAATTTTAGATATTCAGATCTATTTATGTATAATACCTCTATGATCAATGTATCAATTCAATTATTTTATACTTCACTCTTTCTGCTCTGTGATGTTGTGCTTCACTATTCGTCGGTGTCTGCAGAATTCTTTAGCTCTCCCTTAGCTTGATTGATTAGGACTATATGAAGTTTATCCTTCACCAGTTTCTCTTTAGCATCTTATTTCAATGCACTCCCTCATGTATCTGAGTGCTTATGGAAATGAATTATGCTTGTCTCTTATATAGACATGATTTTCCTTGATTCTTGATTCTTGATTATTGGCGTGAAAAACAATCCAGCCAATTTGATTTACGGCTTTAATTCCTGATTTATCTCATTTTTATCTTCTTGCCAACTGTGGTCAAATAAAACAAATAAAATAACTAGTTAAGTCTATCTTTAAGCTCTAACAGCTATATTTTTTGTCATTTTCTGATCTCTCTATTCTGTCTGTCAATTCTGCAGTTCGTCACTGGTGACAACTGCCAGTTCCATTGGTGCAACTTTAGTTAGCTTTGGAATGTTTGTCCGTTAGGCATCATTAGATCTTTCTCATCGGGCAACTCCATTTTCATCTCATTAGGTATCCTGTGATTCTGCTTTGTCGGGCAACATTGTCTTCTACTCATCGGGCATTGCTGCGACTTTATCTCTGTCTTTACCGGTGGTGAGCACTGCATCAGTGTTGTCTGTCACTTAGTGAATACTTGACTTTTATGCATTTTTGAAAGCATAATCATTGTTCCATTGATTTTTTGAAGTTTTTGGCATTATGTGTATGACCATATAGATGATATCAAGTTGACATCAATGAGAATACAAACTATTAACTGATTTAATGTCTTGCATCATCTTCAACTTAACATTATCAAACATTCAATCAGTTACATGTCATCAATTGTATGGTAGAAGCACAATGAAACAATGTAATTCTAAGACAATAAGGATGTAATGAATCAAAGCATTATACATGAAGAGGAAAGAGAATGTGATGATGAGCCAAGGGCAAATGTCACAAATAAAAGAAACATGATAGTAAAAGGAGTTTGAATGAATACACAGAAATATTATTTACAAGAACATAGAGTGTGCAGGAGTATAGTCCTATTGCACCTAAAGGACACCATAGAACAGTGTATGCACTGGCTATGTGATGAAATATATTATATATTACACCTGAGCACAATATATAGCAGCAAAGAAAACATTAGCCTTTAGTCAAAAACTATTATTTACTTTGAGGCATAGTAGTGGAGGCTATGCGGCAGGTTTAATTTAGAGTGAAGAGGATTGAAACATGCAAGGAATTGTAGACCTTATGGCAAGATATATTGTCAATCAGTGTCAAAATACTTAGTCATTCAGTGTTACCTAAGTACATAGTGTTACCCGAGTACACAATATTGCCCAAGTGTTTAGCATCACCCTAGTGTTCAGTATCGCCCAAGTGACAGTTTATCACCTGAGTAGTCTTTTGCACCCGAGTGATAGTTTGAAGCCGAATTTGCATATATTGTTAAATATATATTTGTTTATTGTAAGCTAACTTACAAAGTTATTTTTTGGATAAAGATATATATGTAAGATAGTTTGTTTATCCAATATGGGGAATATGTATATAGTATGAATGTATAATCAGAAGATGATATGATTATGCGAATGGCATTTTGAGTTAAGTGAAGAAGTGTTCAGGATAGAAGAGACTTATCTATCACATTCAAGTGATCAGTTATATTTCAAAGGATCTTATTTAGAAATCATAGTTACATAGAGCAGATCAGAAACTGGTTCATTCTCATAGGTGGATCAGAAAAATCCTTTAACAAGGTGGACCTAATAGTCCTTTCTTTAAATCTCTTAACAAAGTTGCATTGCTTATTGTATTGTACAAAATCCTTTAACAAGGTGAACCTAATAGTCCTGTCTATGCTCCTAACAGGGCAGACCATTAGAAGTGGTCATTGTAAGCTTTAATAGGATAAATTTATATTGTAGTACTAAATCTTGTGGGTATCATCCCCACCCCAGTTTTACTTTCTTTTGGAAGGTTTTTGGGTAACCAAATATTGTGTTATGTGTTGTATCTGATTCTTTAGTTTCAAGTTATATGCATGCAAACAAATAAGCCAATCTAATTGTGGACTAAAAGAATTAATTTTTATTGATTCCTAATTCACCCTCNCCCCCCCCCCCTCTCAGTCATTGGACACATCATATAATTCCAACAATTGGTATTAGGGCAGTGGTTCTCTTATCATAAGTTTTACATCGTGAGAAAAGATCAGAGGATATGGAAACTTACAAACTGGAGAAAGCCATTGAGAATGAAAAGATAGATCTTAAAGTGGACATGGATCAGATCATAATACTCAAGGAGCAACTCTCTCTTTCCCTAAAGAGAAGAAAAGACTTAGCAGTGCAGATGAATGACAAGAATTGTATAGAAGAAAGAATTGAAGAAATTTGCAAAGACAAGAGCTCAGAAGAAGCTGATGCAGCCATTGAAGACTTTCTTGCAAAGAATCTCAATTTACATGAAGAAGTCAGAAAGTTGAAAAGAGAACAAGAAGTTAACTCAATCAGAATGTGTGAAGTCATGAAACTAAAGAAAAAAGCAGAAGATGACAAAAATATAGCACAAGAAGATAAAAGACTGCTGAGTACAAGATTAGAGGAAAAATAAAATGAAATCTAGCACTTATCACTTTAGCAAGATAATTTGGTAAGTCAACTCAACAATGCAACACAAGAAGTTGTCAACCTATGGACAGAAAATGAAAGACTGTAGAATGATCTCAATACTGAAAAGCAAACAAATGAAAGTATGGTGAATTCACAAACTAGCATGGATCAGGAAACTGAACTAAGAAATCATGGACATGTTGGATTAGGATATACTGAACAATGTGAATCCTCACATCAAGGAGCTCCAAGAAATAACAAACCTAAATGTAATCACTATGGTAAGACATGGCATACATCAAATAAATGTTGGAGCAATGGAAAGTCAAAATTTAATGGTAAATGCTATAACTGCAACAAACATGGACATAGAGCAAGTGAATGCAAAGATAAACCTAAGTTTGAAGGGAAATGATACAAATGCAACAAACAAGGTCATAGATCTTTCAAATGCAGAACTAAGAATTGGAATCCTGGTGAACAATTAGCCAAGGAAATTTCTGGTTGGGTTTACAATACTCGGTACAAATGTTGTCACTGTGGTGAATATGGAAACATTGGTGCAAATTGTGTGAAGACTCACTTCATAAAAAGAGATCCTACTAAGAGATGTTATGTGTGTAAACAACTTGGTCATCTGAGAAAGAACTGTATGAATAGAGAAAATGTTGATACTGGTTTTGAGAATGGTAAAACCAAATTTTTAGAAATCAGAGCTCATATGAGCAAGCAATGGGTAAGGAAATCCTCAGACAATTCAGATCAAAGCAATAAAGGATCTAATGACACCCTAAATAGTGAGATGGGTGGATCCATCATTATAGAATAAGAAAGTAAGGAGATGATAGGAACTGTGCAATAACAAGCCATCCTACATCAATTCTAGGAAAGAAATACAATCCATATCCACATATTGATACATAAGGACATATTGTAGCTCAACTCGAGTCAGAATGTTAGTTACACCCGAGTCACTCTAGTTCACCCGAGCTGAGTCGGGCAGTGTTGACAACTGGAAATTTAGTTTCACCCGAGGCTCTGAGTGAATCTTGGAGAAACACCTGAGTTACGCCAACTACTATGTATGGAGAATTTAATGAAATACTCTAATGGTTGAAAAACTCTTATGTATGAAGGATTGTGAAGAGTATTGTTTACAATGCTTTCAATTTACAAGTCAATTCAGAGCTTTAGCAATTCTGTGTGAATTCATGATTGAAAGTGGAGTTTGATTATTTCATTCAAGCAATATGGCATCCACTTCTAGCAGCAATGTCAAGAAAGGTTTGGAGATGCTAGTAAGGAATACAATTTGTGATCCTCCCTTGTTCAAGCTTCATCTGGCAATTGTAGAGGAAATAGACCCAATGGGAGCTCATTCCCTAATCCCTCTGAGAGTGTTACTGGTTAATGATATTCATAGCTTCTATCACTACAACATATAGGAGCTTGCAACCAGTGATATGAATCAAACATATGAGAAGTTATGCACAGACAAGAAAATGAAGCCCGAGCATAAACACCTCGAAACCAAGGGTTTGACACATATCATGCATATGCCGAGGGACTTCTAGACAAATTGGATGAGATATTTTCTTAGTCATGTTCATGACATGAAAATATAGCTAGATCATCCTTTGAAGATCACCAAGCAAATAATTCACCGTGTTACTGGGTTCCCTATGCTAGACAAGCCAAAAGCTACCAAAACCCTAAACAGCGATGAACTAGCAGAGTTAACTCTTGCCGAGTGGGAAAGCAGAGGCATGAGACTCAATGGAGTAATAGAAATGGAGATGAAATTTGGCATTCATGTGATAGTACACAAGATATACAACTCAAGCAAACCCAACAGTGTTGTGTGCAAAGTTGTTGACCTAGCCTACAAAGTTGTCAAGAAAAATCTAGTATTTGACCTAGCAAAATTGCAACTCACTTAGTTGAGAAAGAACATGGAGAGCATTTGAGTATCAAAAACCAACTCATGTAAGTTTGGTTCTCTTCTAATCTGCATACTATTTTATGTTGAGAAGTTCTTTCCCTCCAAAGGAACAATAGTATGGAAAAAGGATAGACCAATCATTCATAAAATTAATGATTTCATAACTGAGATGGGAGATAATTTTGATAGTATCATGGATGGATACTTTGAAAGTTTCAAATAGAAAATGTAGAGTAGATATAGGATTCCCAAACAACTAGTTGAGAAGTACAAAGAGGAAATTTTTTTACTAGTTGATCGTGACAAAGTGTATATACAAGCAGTAAAGCCTAGGGTTGCATGGGTACAACCCTTTCCATATAAAATTAATAATGAGGACACTAAAGATATCATTGAGGCTCTTGTAAATGAACCTGTCAATCCAAAGGCACCCTACTTTGGAACCTATGAGGAAGCTAAGATCAGGATATCTCTGGGAATTGAGATTCCTAAGATATTGAAGAGAGGAAGAAAGAGACTTGATACATTCAAGAAGAAGTATGGAAAGACCTCCGACTCTCCTTCAATATCTGAGAGTAAAGAGAAAATAGTTAAAATAGAGGAGATTGAGGAAATTGAATCTGACAAGGAATAAACTGATGTTAATCCTCCATAAAAGAAGAGGAAGACAACACCTAAACAGAAGAAAGAAAAAGGCACTACTCCTATTGTCACCTTGAGAAGATCTAGGAGAAAGCTTATATTAAGTGATGAAGAGGATGAAGATGAAGAAGATACTGTGGTCTTCACTAAACCCACACTCACACTTGATCAAAAGATCAAAGACCTTAAAGAAGGAAGAGCCATGAGTTCTTTAAATTCACTGAAGTATGCTTCTAGGACAGAAGAAGAGAAGAAGAAAATTGAGCAAGCAGTGGCGGAGAAGATGGAAAAGTGGAAATATGACCCTTCCGAGTTGAAGAGTTATATGACAGAAGACTTATTTAAGGCATTCTCTATTCCCTGGAAGAATGGAGTACAAATTGAAAGAGATATAAGGGAAGAGACATTGAAGCAGGTCATGCCTGCAATGAAAGGCAAAGAATTGAAAGAGGCCTTAAGAAAATATGAGAATAATCACACCCCTAGATTCAGGGCATTTCAAATATTGAACAAAAATATAGAAGAAGTAGCTCAGCATGCCACATTAGTGTGGAAATCAATATTTGAGATTGCAAAAAGCAATGTGAAGGAAGAAGTACCGAGTACAGACCCTCCAGCACAAGGAAATGATGACCCTCTACTCAAGGTATAGACTATTGAAGAGTCCAACACAGAGTAGATTGTGGTTGAGGTAATGGCATCACTGCCTCAATCTCACATACACAGTATAGTGACTCTAAGCAAGGACAAGGTTGCAGAATCTACATCAGAATAGACAAAACCCAAGCAACAGGCTCCTCTTACTACTGAGACATGCACACCCAAGTCAATGAAAGGCAAGGTAGACATTTCTACTTTTGATTCATCGGTTAGTATTGATCCAACAATTGGTAATATAAAGGTTAATGACCTAATAGGATTGAATATTGATACTAAGGATAAGGTAGATAAAGATAAGGAAATTGTTTCTTCACCAAGTCCTAAATCAGAGGCAGCAATAACTGATGAGATAGATCTGGATAAAGATATTGTGATTCCTAATTGGGATCTATCCAACCTATCTGTAGAAAAAATGGATATTTTGGAGAACTATGGAAGAAAAGGGCCTCACAGCAGAAACTCATAAATGAAAGACAAAGGAACAAAGTACTTAAAGATGTAAAAGGCATATTTGTAGATGCTTTGCAGATTGAAGTCAATGAAAGTGACTCAATAATGGACCAACTTGTTGACATTGTCCACAAGTTCAACACAGACATGAATGGTCAAGAAAAGTTACTTGAGAACGCAGAGAAGAAATTTGAGAACAAGGTTCTAGAGAGCATTGCAAAGAAGATTGCAATGGACCAAGTGCAGCTTACATGGATTATCAGCGCTCTAGAAACTACTATGAAAAATGTGGTAGCATTATTTGTAAAGTTGAGTGAATCCTCCAACTTTACCATGGAAATCAAGAATAAAATAGTAAATATAGATGTTGAAATGAAGGAAAGTGCAAGGTAGTTAGCACTTGACCTGAGCACCAGTCTTCTTGCTTCATGAAAGTAAAGTATCTTACTAATTTACAGGTTGAAGTCTTGAGACAAGAAGCAAGAATTAGAGAATCTCTTACAACCATTAAGAGCCAACTTCTACCACATATGGATGGAATGCACAAATGTATAGCACATGCTAAAACTCTCATCCATGAAAACAAATTCTCAGTTGTCGAGCTGAGAATAGAGCTATCTGCAGAACTACAAGTTGAATTGCACATCTTGAAGGTGCTACAGGATAATTGGGACAACACTTTGTCTCAAATTTTGAAGGTACATAGTGATTTTCTATCCTACTTTGTGATAACCCTGTAGATGACATTCCTTTTTGGTATTCTTGTCAAAAACAAGGCGAAAATATCATTGTATAAGAGGGAGATGTCATTGTAAATATCACATGTATAGAGAATGGTATAGAAGATATATGTTACAATATCAATTTTGAAAAATACAAAAACAAAATTAGTAGACCCGAGTATCAGAGCAAGTGTCAAAACCTGAGCAATCAGTAAGGGGGAGTTTTGACATATTAGATATAGAGTTTAATGATAAGTGTTTTTGTTACTAATTCCAAAGGGGGAGATTGTAGACCTTATGGCAAGACATGTTGTCAATTAGTATCAAAATACTTAGTCATTTAGGGTTGCCTGAGTACACTGTGTTACCTGAGTACACAGTGTCGCCCAAGTGTTCAGCATCACCTGAGTGTTCAGTATCACCTAAGTGACAATTTATCACTCGAGTAGTCTTTTGGACCCGAGTGAGAGTTTGAAGCCGACTTTTCATATATTGTTAAATATATATTTGTTTATTGCAAGCCAACTTACAAAGTTATTTTTTGGATAAAGATATATATGTAAGATAGTTTGTTTATCCAATATGGAGAATATATGCATATAGTATGAATTTATAATCAGAAGATTATATGATTATGCAAATGGCAGTTTGAGTTAAGTGAAGAAGTGTTCAGGACAACAGAGACTTATCTATCACATTCAGGTGATCAGTTATATTTCAAAGGATCTTATTCAGCAATCATAGTTGCACAGAGAAGATCATCAACTAGTTCATTCTCATAGGTGGATAAGAAAAATCCTTTAACAAGGTGGACCTAATAGTCCTTTCTTTCAATCTCTTAACAGAGTTGTATTACTTATTGTATTGTACAAAATCCTTTAACAAGGTGGACCTAACAGTCCTTTCTATGCTCCTAATAGGGAAGACCATTAGAAGTGGTCATTTTAAGCTTTAACAAACTAAATTTATGCTGCAGTATTAAATCTTGTGGGTATCATCCCCACCCCAGTTTTAATTTCTTTTGGAAGGTTTCTGGGTAACCAAATATTGTGTTATGTGTTGTATATGATTCTTTACTTTCAATTTATATGCATGCAAACAAATAATCTAATCTAATTGTGGACTAAAAGGATTAAGTTTTATTGATTCCTAATTCACCCCCCTCTCAATCATTAGGCACATCATATAATTCCACCAGGAATGAGGTGTAATAAGCGTCTGAAATAAAGGCGCAACATGTACAATGAGAAGTTGAGTGTAATTATGGAGTTCTGGGTGTCTTTTCACATGTGTAAAAGATGCCTATTGGGTGGACACATTCAAATGGCATGTTCAAGAAACTATGAGACACTTTGAGGAAGTTAGAGAGAACTTTATGACTCAGAATCAGTTATATTTGACACCAAGGCTTGAAATCATTATGTGTCCTATCATTTTGGTGAATGGTTGAACATAGGTAAGGAAGATAAAATAGTTTTGACCAAGTATCCAACACTTTCCAAGCATCTAGCGGCTCATTGTGGAGTTACACAGCATGTAGACAGAATATAGGCATAGTTTTGACCATTTTAAATGTAGTTGCAGGCATCTTGGGAGAGATTTAAGAATCTTATCCATAGGCAAGTCACAAAGGAAGGTTCTTCTTTATGAAGACCACCTTTTTAACCAAATTTGGAGGCTAGAAAGTAGCACTCAAGATCTTTGATGACAAAGAAGATGGTTACACAAGTAATGGACCTTTTCCTCTATGCCTTTATTGTTCTCTAATGATGTAAGAGATGCTAGTATTCTATAAAAAACAACTCTTTTGTTTCTTTTCAGTTAGTTTTTTCTCTCTAGTGCTTAGTATTGTAGCTAGTGCAAGCTCTTTCAAGTATAAAAATAGCTTTGAAACTCAGAATCATCCATTTGATGACCAAAACATCATATGTAGTGTTTTGTTTTTCAAGCAATAGCGAGCATTTCCAAATTCTATATCATTGTATTCACCTTTTGTCAATAAAATTTAGTTCTTTTGCCTTTAGAATCTTGTTTCATTGCATGTATTTTTGCAATTAGCATTTAGTTTATGTGATTCTCACCAAATTCTTAAAAATTTGTTGTATTTGGAAAACCTTAAAACAACAAAATAAATACATTCATGTAGGGTGTTTGTTGTAGAGTGTATGTGATTCTCATCTAATTCTTAAAATTATGCTGCATTTTAAGAACCTTAAAATAACAAAATAAATACATTCATGTAGTGTGTTTGTTTTAGAGTGTAGAAAATCAATACCTTAAAACTGTGAAAACTACTAATTTTCCTTTTGAGGGCTACACTTAAGTACTCTCTTCTTTCAAAATATTGACATATGGCTGAGTGTATTGTTGTACGCTATGCAAAAACCATATGAATAGTTGAATCTTTTGTGTCAGAGCAATGATATAAGATTAGCGAATTTGGCGCATCACCATTGTAGTTGTAGTTCCATTTTAAGAAGGATTTTTCAGTTATTTTCAAGCCTTTTCACTTCCTTTTAATCAAAAAATTAGTAGCTTTAGGCTTATAATATGTGAGTACCACAAGGAACTAGTCTACCCTAGAGGTCCATCTCTATTACTAGATACCCACAACATGGAGGCGTTCCCATGTTTCACCAGTAAGCTGACTCTATAATTAATTAGGGTGCATTATTTTTTGAATGAAAACACTAATGCCACCAACAACTTAATTCCATGTTTCATTAGTATCAACACATCTCAAGAGCACACCATTAATATCTTTACTAAACAAAGTATCATCAATTAGGACATATGGTATAGATTGTAGCCTGAAATACCATCTTTTAGATCTTTCCAGCCCTGGAGGACACTCACCAGTCTTGAGGAAATGAACCATCTCCTTTAACCAGCTTGCAGGTTGAAAACCCACATCTGCAATATTGTTTACCAGCACTACATCCTTGCTATTTTTTGAATCTAGAATAGGCTCATCAGCCATTTTCTCACACAACCACTTTCCTCTTACCAATTTGGTGATCTTCAAATCAACATCGTATTTCATCACCTTTGTAATTCATCCTGCACACTTCTTATTAAGATCTTTGCTAAGCAAAAAATATTTAACGCTTGGGTGAGAAACCATAAGATGTATCTTGTTATTAGAAAGCAAATTTCTAAACTTTTTAAGACTCTTAATAACAACAAAAGCATTTTTTTCCACAAAACTATAATGTTGTTCATAATTATCAAGCCGTTTGCTATAAAAAGCAATGGGTTTCTCAAAGCCTTCATTATTTTTCTAAACCAAAACAATAGATATAGCATCCAAACTTCCATAGGCATACTAGATAAATTCCTTAGAGAAATCTGGATTTATCAAAGTAGGAGCAAATGTAAGTGCTTCTCTTAATAACTTAAAACTATTTTTACCCTGCCTTGTCCAAGAAAAAGCATCATTATTTTTTAACATAGTTGTTAGTGGCTTTAACAATGAAGCAATATTAGGCATGAATCTTCTCATAAAGTTGATTCTTCCAATAAAACTTTGTAATCCATTTTTATGGTTGGGCAATGACAATTCCAGAATTGCCTTGATTCTATCTGCACCAATTCTGATGCCATCCTTTGACACAACATGGCCTAATAGCTTACCTTCATGAGCTGAAAAAATACACTTATTAGGATTAGGAGAGATCCAAAATTATCTACATCTCTCAAAAATCTGCCTCAAATGAGAAAAATATAAATCAGCAATCTTAGAAAAAATAGTAATGTCATTTAGGTAAACCAGCACCATTTTGTACAACAATCCTTTATAAGACATATCCATTGCCCTTTGAAATGTGGCACCAGCATTTTATAAGCCAAAAGGCATCCTTTCATAAGTCATTGTTCCCCATTTCATGGTGAAATTTGTTTTATTCTTATCCTCATCTTTCACCAGTACTTGATTATAACCTAAAAAACCATCTAGAAGTGAAAACCTCTCAGAACCAGCCACCACCTATAAGATCTGCTCCATTAAAAGCAATGGATAATTATCTTTTAAAGAGGCTCTATTTAAATCCCAAAAATCAACACAAAGTCTAATCTCCCCATTCTTTTTCCTAACAGGAACAAGATTAGAAAACCATCTAGTGTGTTTGATCTCATAGATGATACCCCTTCAATAAGTTTAGTCAACTCTTTAAACATTAAAGGCTCTAACTTAGGGCTAATAGGCTTTTGTTTTTGCTTCACAGGTGTAATATTAGGAAGCAACTCAATAGTATGTTGAGCTATATGGTGATCAAAACACTTTAAATCATCATATTCCCAAGAAAAATCATCTAGAAACTCCTGACATAACTTGACAAAATCATACCTTTCTTGTGCTGAACAAATTTTACCAAGCTTTATATTTTTACCTTCAGCCACTTGCACATCTTGAGAATGATCCTTTGTAATCTGCATATTCACCTTATTCTTTTTAAGCTGACCATCAGAACTGAAAATTAATTCTAATGTGACCAAACCCTTAGGTAGTTTATTAGATTTAAGCTAAAATATCTTATCATCATAATTATGTCTAAGCTTTTCCTGATTTGAAACAAAAAAACACGTCTTCTTCTAAAAGAAAGCTTAAAATATGTTCATCACTATCAAAAACCTACCAATTGGTGTTATTATCAGGGATTGAAGGTCGTGGTACCCTAAATTTTGATAATTTATAAGTCCCAATCCATTATCAAGAAGCATGTTTCTCCATAAAAAAAAAAGATCAAAGGAAGGAAGCTTTATGACACAAATAAATAGAACTAACTAAACGAAGCCTTCAGAAAATGTTGGAATTTAGACCTACTACAGAGATGATTTCGACAGAGGATAAAGATGGTCGAATTTTAAAAATATAAAAAAGACCCAGTTTGGGAAATCAAATTTCCTATCTCCAGGAGAAATATTAAGCTTTCATGAGGTGTTTTGGATTTTTGACCAAAGCCAAATCCGAAAATTAGGTAGTTATTTTTTAGTTAGTTTATTGTTTTTTCAAAATAATTTTTAATATGAGTTGTGTCTTTTCACCCTAAAAAGGTGTGAAAGCCACTCAAACACATATATATACATAATGTAAAATGTAAAGAGAGACAATACAAATATAATACAATTTCACATATTTGGATAGTTTTTAATCAACAAGTATAACATGGACCTAGATGTACTATTTTTTCAAAATCAATAAAGATAAGTCCTTTTTCTTTCACATGTGTAATAGTTTC
>MU226495.1:368593-379448 GCA_018584345.1 Thuja plicata
TAGAACTTCTTCAAAGTGATAGTTTGATGTGCATGCTTCCTGATTTGATTCATAGTCTATATTTTTAATTGGTTTTCTCATTTTGCATGGTTAAATTCTGTTGATTGAGGCCTTAGTCAATTGGTCTATCATTTGAGAAGTATTACCCATTTGAAATATCTCTGAATTTGTTTTAGGTTGCATGTACATTCCACAACACCTCTAAAGTGATAAGTTTTCTTGTAAAACTGTCTCTGAGGTTGAACATAATATTGGAATGATCTTGACTCTATTGTCCGTGGTAGAATAAGGCACTGGTCTAATCATTATTTGGATTATAGTTTTTTAGTTCATTGTTATAGTTTTGTGATATCTTATCTATCTATTCATTTCAATTTACATACATATTTACTAAACATTATTTAATTACTTAATGTATTTCAGTTTACAGTTTATGATAAATTGCTTTCAGTTAGATTTATTTCAAGTGCCTTGCCATACTTTGAGAGATGAAAGTTTGAGTTCCATACACAAGTTATCTTCTATAAAAAGCATTTTCAGGTGAAGGTTCACCCACCTTGGTCCTGTAGAGCCAAAAGCGTAGGGGAAGAGGATCATAATAAATCATTCCCATTAGTTGCCCAAAAATAATTGGATTTCCCATCATTGGATTGGAAAGTATAAAGGAAATTCAATTCAGTATTTTTGGGCACCAACAGAAGGTATCCCAAGTACCTTGATATGTTGCTGCACATTTTCTTTACTTATGTCATCTGTAATATTGAATTGGCCACCCACGGCAGCAATTCTATCAGCATGTTGATTTCTTATTCTAGGAATAGAAACAATATTAAAAGCTTTAAACTCTTTAATAGCATCCCATACTCTATGTTTATACAATTTCAGAGCATCATTCTTGGTTGTATACAATCCCCTCACCTGATTTACAATTAATTCAGATTCACCATACACCTTAATGCAATTAATTCCTTTCTTCCTTGCCCATTCTAAACCTTGAACCAAACTCTCATACTCAACAACATTGTTAGAACAAGAAAAAAGAAAAGCGAAAAGAAGAGTAATACTTATCACCCTATGTGGAAATCAACATATCTCCTCCACCTACACCATTCTTACTCCTTGAACCATCAAAAAACAATTCCCATACCTCCATTTTTTGTTCTGAAGTCTAATTATCAGCCTTTACAAGATAAGGCATCATTAGATCAGGCTCATGAATCATATAAATGCCTAAACTAGTTTATTCCAAAACTGATTGTTCATTATCAAAAGTGTGTTCTACTGCCCACTCATCGAAAAGGATGTCATGGATGTCTTATACTTGGGTTTTTGACTCAAGGACAACAGACTTTTCTTCATCATCATAAGAAACCAGATTTGCATTTATAACACTAGGGACGTAAGGTTCTATATGATCCTGTATCATCTTAAAATGGAAGCACTTCCATGTTAAGAATGTTTAGCCCTCCTTAGGGGATGTTTTTGACCTCCATCACATCATCCTCCTATTTCTACATCATCCTCTAGTTCTGTGCCTATTTAGGACCCTGATTGGGCCTCTCTAGGCACCTTCTACCCCACCTGGCATATTTTCTAGGGGTTCTAACCCCCTGGGTCAGGGTCGACCTTGACCCTGACCAAGGTGCCCCTTTTAAATCTGGAAGCCTGTCGGCTATCGGGGGTCATCCAAAATTCAATTTTCCCGCTTCTGGGTCGGTTGTTTCAGGTTTTAAAGTGGTGATTCCTAAATTATATTTAATATAGGTCCTCTCCTAGGGGTAAAATCTTTAATGGGAATTTAATTATCCTATGTCGGCCTTCTTAGAAGATTGTGCCCTAATTTCATATAAAAGGAAGCCTCTCTCTCTCATTTTCTCTAAGTCTTCCAATTGCAAAAAGCTCTAATCAAGATTTTTTCAAGAAGCAAAAAGATCAAGCATCCATAGTTCTACATGTTTTCAAGCTTTCAAAGTGTTCAAGTATTCCTCTCAAGCATTCAAGTTCTCCATTGAAGATCAAGGATTCAAGCTCTCAAGCCTTTGAAGGGATTTGGTTCAAACATCCAAGATTTATCATTCAAACCCTAGATCTAGCCATCATGATGGTGTGATCTTCCTTCAAGGTCCTTTATGCATCCTCAAGACTCTTTCATCATCTCTTTAAGGTGGATTCCAAGCATACAATCATCGAGGTTTATGGTTTCTAAAGTCCATGCTTTCATATTTACATATTTGTCTACATTTGAATTACAATTGCATATCTATTTCAATATCATAGCTTCATTATTAGATTCAATTCTACTACTTGCTAGCATTCTTATTTCAATTATTGATTTTAAGGTTAATTCCAAAATTGGGGTTTGACTAAGAAAAACCCCTCCCACCCAACAAACAAACCTCTTTTTCTTGTAGGTACAGGTTTGGGACTATGGATTTGAACCCAGATTTGGATACCCTTTTTGGCCAACTTCTAGGATCCACGAACAGATTTTATGTCAAACCTATGTATTTCAAGGTCAAAATTATTGGGTCAAGGTTTACATTTGTGGGTCAAGGTTGACATTTGTGGGTCAAGGTTGACATTTGTGGGTCAAGGTCAACCTTTTTCATAAGACATATTCAGATCAGAAAAATATTTCTGGGTTTTGTTTGTCTCTGCATTCCGGTTCCAGATCATACTTTAGTTTTTCTAGAAACAAAGCACAGACCTCAAAAAATAGAATTCTTTGATCTACAATTATTTAAGGTTAGTACATTTCTCCTATCCATTTCAATTCAAATCCTTAATCATTCTAACTATATCACACATTTACATTCATTTCAAAACACGTTTTTAAGAGGGAAACCTAGGATCTCCTTCTTTATTCTTATTTCCAATAGATTGATTCACATGTGCATTGGTCCTTTTTGGGTTAATCAATTTGGATCCTTCCTTTATGAATTTAAGAATAAAGGGGAATCTTATCTTTCCCTCCACTCTAAACATTAAATGTAAGGTGATAAGTGATTTGAGTATCAAAACACTCTTATTCAATAAACATCATTTCTCTTTCTTACAGATCCTTGGCAAGAACTTCTGATTTCACAGTCACGTTGGTGTCATACCTTGTCTTAAATAACATGTGAGACCAATCAAAGGACAAATACCCACCAATTTTTGTTATAAAATCCCTGGAAACATAATGCAAAGTATGGTGGAAGGCCAATGACATATATGTCCTGTCGTATTGAAAAATTTGGGCATGCATGAAGTGTCAAGCTAGCATTTTAATGAGACCAACAGTATTAACAGTAGAACCATCAAGTTGAACCACCCCCTTTTCAAAAGTTTCATACTTAAGACCCAGCTAATCTGCAATTTTTAAAGGCATGCCAGAACTAGTTGCACCACTATCCACCATACAATTGTGGACTAAATTATCCCCTATAATCAGAGATACATAAAAAGGAGGTTTTACATTTTTGACACCTGGTTTACTATTTCCCTCATTGGCATTAGTTAAAACAGAACTAGAATGGATGTTTTCAGCATCATTAGACTTATCCTTTTTTGACAAAGCATACTATAATAAATCAGATTGACCCAGAATTAACAATGAATCCCACATGCTAATTGAAACATTCATTTTTTCATACTTTCAACAATGTTGAAACATAAAGTGGCATGTACCTTAGGTTGTACTTTGGGAACAACCAGATCTCATTGTACTTGGGACTGTTGCTTAGCTGTATCCTCAGAATCCCTTTGTAAAATGTGAAATTGGCTGAAGTGATGGTCCTTTAGCAACTGCAACTTTGTCTTTACTTGCTAGATTTTGATTAGGGGCCCTCTTTTTTTCTCTTGAATAAAAAAAAACTGTAGGATCATCCCCATTAATCCCACAAAACTCTTCAAACTGCCAATTCATTAATGTAGCTTCAGCTCTAGGCACATTCCACTGCTGTTGTGATTCGTTCTTAGGAACCTTTTGTGACCCTGCAGCATTTTGGCACATCAACGCTTGGTTGATAATTCTATTTGAGGATGTGGCTTTATTATGGAGCTGGTTGCAGGGATAGCACCACTCATAATCAGCTGCATAATTATTCTAGGTTGGTACTATATCTTTAACAACATTTAATGGTGCTGGTGTATATGGCCTAAAAGGCCTTTGATTAAAGTTCTGACAATTACCAGCATAACCCCCTTCATAAGGCTACCTATTCCCTTGATATTGGCCTTGATTATGGGGCTAGAATGACTAGTTTACATTTTGATTTGGGGCTTGATAAGGCTGCCTATTTTGGAATTACTGCTTCTTAAGGTTGACAAGTTCATTGTTAAAATTTTGCAGTAGACCCTCTATTTTTTGCTGGCTATTTTTAATCTCTTGTAATTCAAAAGATGGGTCTACATGAGTCATTTCTTGACTGGGAGCAGCTGGCAAAGGATTAAAAGATGGCACGGCCAAAGGCATATTAGGTTGGATATCTTGAAAAAATAGCATGGGTGGCCTAGGAGATATTTTACCTGCTTGAATAAGACTATTTTTTGCCCTAACAGCAATACTAAAGGCTTGGGGAAGAGAGGTGTCTCCCATGGATTGTATCATTACTGATATATCAATATTAAGACTCTTCAAGAAATATAGAAAAGCATGATCTGCAAAAGGTCTTATCGTAAATGGAATCCTATGCCATGTCCTCTAAAATTGTGTATTGTAATTAGCCATTTGCTCTTAAGGGGCCCTTTTGATGGTAGTGAGCTTCTCCACTAGGGACAAATGATTTGATTTGTCTTCAAAAAATTTGCTTAGAGAATCTCTCAGTCGGTCCCATGAATCAATTGATCCCACTGCAAGGGTTTTGAACCACTCTAAAGCGTTCCCCTTAAAATATGTTGCTAATAACTCGATGGCTACAACTTCTACAGTGATATGATGTACATTACAGAGAGTAGCTACATCACTGATGTGCTCAAAAGCAGTAGTTTGGCTTTCTCTGGTAAAATCAAGTAGGCTTTTTAGCACTGCCAAAGGAATATCATGGTGTTGGGAAAAATTCAATGGGATGCCCTGATTAAAGGGTACAAAAGAAAATGGCCTTGTCATTATTGATGATGAAACTGGTTGTACAGGCTGAACAATAGCTGAAAAAGATAGCACAACAAATGAAACACTTGCTTAAAATAGAGAATTACTTGTAGTCGTTGTTGTTATCACTGAATCAACATAGATTACTAGTTTGAAAAGATCACCTCTGCAAGTTGGACTTGCTAAATGCCTGATTCTTTTTCTATAAACTTGAAATTCAAGGGTCCTTTCCTTAACCCTGCTTGATGGCTTTTTTATTAAAAGAGTCCTCCCTCTTCTCTTGGGTGGCTCAAGCTGAAAATATTCAACAGACCCTGAACTTCTGGTTTATATTCTTCTCACAAAACTCAAACAACACTGATCTTTAAACCTTGAACAGACAGAGTCGCCATATATGCAAATAAGACCCTTTGAAAACTTGTTGGTTGCATATCAGAACAGCAAGAAGAATTTTGTCCCATCGGGCATGCCAAAACTGTTAGCTCCAAAATTTTACACCCAGATGCTAAGTCCTGAAACTTGAACAATTTTGTAGTAACATGGGAACAATCACTACCTTGTGGGTAAACTATAGGTGTGACTGAGCCTCTGGGTTCTAGGCCGACTCCTATAAAATGTAACTTGGTATTTCACCTATTCTAAGAAAACTGGAAACTTGATGGAAAAGGGATAAGAAAGACTTAAGGCAAACAACTTGGATGAAAACTAGGAAAAGAGGTGATACATCAAATAAGAATGAAGAACAATGTTCTATCCTCACATAATGAACAATTGAAACTAATACAATCTGGACACAAATATTTGAATGAACTTCTTTTCATATAAATATTTCATGAAGAAACTCTTAAGGGATAAAAATGAAAGGACTTTGGCCACATTCAAATTATCAGTAAGGTTTATAACTCACAACCTATGAACAACACAACTATTGCTTAAAAATGCAGAATTTGAGGTCAGAAAATAACACACCAAATAACATCAATCACTAAATCTGCAAATGAATAGCTCTCCAAAATAGGTCCTTTGTATATGTATTATGCTCAAAGGCAACAGAACAATTCTCAACACATGAATGGATCAGAAAATGAAGAAAATAACGCCAAGGATAGAAAGTCACAAGTGCATAAGTATCTCCTCCAAAAAATCCACTCTCTCCATAATGAACAAGGAGAAGGGATATAAAGGAAAACTCCCACCTACCACCCCCCCCCCACCCAAAGTGGAAACAGCATTTCAAAATGCAAGGGTTAGATGTGAGATAAATCCTTAAAAAAGTGGTCTCTAAACCTCCAACTAAGAAGTCCAAATGGTCTAAAAGACCTATCTGTCCATACACTATGAGTGAGAACTTCAATTTGGCCATAACAGTCCCTAAAAAGACTTAAATGACTCATAAAAGAGTCCAGATCCATAACAAGCACTAACAGCAAGTTAAAAAGACACCTCTCCCTCATTCCATGCATCACCACTTGACTTTTCAACCCCTTATATCTCCAAATCCGAAAATGGACTTTAAGTTTTACTGTGACTTTGCATCTTTTAAATAATAATTGATTGATTTATAAAACATCAATTAATTATTATTTAATTACAATATTTGCAAAATTTATATCAAATAAAATGAAAATAACTCCTTTAGTAAATATTCTAAGCAATATAATAATGTATTACTTGATGTAAGTAATATATTACTATATTACTTAGAATATTTATTTAAACATATGAATGAGTTATTTTATTTTATAAGTTTCTACAATAACAATTTATCAAATGCAAAAAATGCCCAAAGTCACGGATTTCAAAATGCAATGTAAAATGTTGAAGTTTTGAAGCCCTAAAAGAAAGACAAAACATCCTTTTCTTTTGTCATTTGCATTTTGGGGTTTTGGAGGAAAATGCGATAGCGGCTTGTGAATAGGGTTTTGAAACCCTATTGAAAACCATTAAAGAAGGGAAAAACCATTGTCTTAGCCGACATAGAAGGAGATAATGCAGCATTTTGTTGCAGACTTTAACTTCAAATGATGCCTTTTTTTGAGTGCGTGGCCACCATGGAGAAAAACACTGAGTTTTGACTGCATTAAAAGTGTTTGAAAAGATCACAGATCTGAGGTATTCCTTTCTTTTGATGCTACGCTTTTCTTTGCTTGGAGATTTTATGCTCTGCTACGTTGAACACTTTTCTTATATGATGGTTTTACTTTAAAAATGGCTCTATGTTGCTGCTCTGATATGTTTAACTTTATCATTTGAAAGGAAAACTAAGAAAGTTTGTATCCTTTAACATTTTTTTAAAAAACGTGGCTCTGCTTTGCTGCTACATGAAACTATTTGAAAGAAAACTTTATGCCTTTCTGGCTGCCATGGAGAAGAAACCATTTTGTTTTGTATGTTTACGTTTTCTTAAAAAATGTGGCTTTATCTGATTTGAGAAAAAAAATGTATCTGGGTAGAAATAAAATGTGTTGAAATGACAAGAAATGCTTATTGTTTACATTTTGATTCTTTCTGAAAATTTGCATTTGGGTTGGATGAAACTTTCTGAAAATACTACCCACAAATAAATAAGTGATGCCATTTTAAAAAAAATATTCCTCTTGATAATCTCAAACATGAGTATAAAAGAAAATACTCCATTGTTGTTCTGTTGTTGTTTTTGTAGAAAAATTTGCTAATTATGTTTTGAACATGCAATTCTGAGAATATCAGGGAAATTCCTGTAGCACCACTACTCTTGTTTACTGTGAAGATTTTCTCATGCTGAGACCTTGACACCACCTGCTCCTTGTATTCCATCTTAAAAAATCTGCACTTGGATATGAAGAAGATTTTTTCCTGTTTAAAAGAAAACTTTTCCTTTTGAAATCTGTTGCAAAAGAAGCATTATTGTTTTGCATTGAATCCGCCATATGGGGTTTTCTGTTGTGAATGGAACACTTTTTTTTTATACTAAAACCCTCATCTTGTTATGAAATGAACACCTGTTGTTATCTCCATTTATGTTTTGAAACTGTGATTTTCTTTGCTGTGATGAAAACAAGCTCTGTGTGCAAGCCAAAATGCTACAAAATCTTTGTTTGAAAACTGGTAAACTTGTTCGCGCTAGGGTAAGTACAAGTGACCCAAAGAATGAGGTAATTTGTACTTTTTTTAGCATGAGTCTGAGATGCTTTGCAAAGTAAGTTATGGTTTGGAAAGTTATTCAACATGAAACCTGCAATCTGAAACAAAAGGTTTCAAATAAGATAGATGTCCCTTTAATGCTTCATATGAGATGTATTTGCAGCTTCTGATCATACTGTATATCTGATTTTATTTTCTTATACATCTCTCTCTGTAACTCAAATCATCTATTACTGATATGCTGGGCTCAAACCCTCGTGGGAGCCATTTGCATCCACATATCAATAACAGATGAATTCAAACCTGCACATGAAACAAACACATTAGCAATAAAAAATATCCTTTCATCCGAGAATTGAATGCACTTTGTTTTCTTTTGATAGATCCAGGGCAGCAACATATAACATATGTGTAGTGGTATTTAGTTATTGGTATCTAGTCATTGCTTAGACCCTTCGAGATCTAATACCATTCTTCTTCTCTCATGCAGGATTCAGAAGCTTTATTCAAGAGCTTGGGAAGCTAGGCATTGGGCAAGGAGCGACATCAATGGACACATAACCATTCAAAGCAAAAGGCAATAACTGGTTACCTATAACCCTACTTCTTTTCATATTCTATCTGTTCATGCTTTGAATGCATAGGAAAGATAGCAAGTTACACTCACGGCTTGTGTGAGGCATTTAATTTGTTTTTCAAAACATGTATCCATATTTCAAAATGAATGAACTCAAAAAATGTAATTTATCATTGTTCAATTCAAATGAAATGCTTTCTTTTCAGAATTCCACAATGCATTATAACTTGTTGTTTGAAAATCAGTAAATGAAGTCAATTGATTGGAGATGTAACTTTTGTAGCAAAATTGCTAGGGTAGTGAAATTTTGATAACAAGTATATTAGTAAATTTATATCTTTAATTAAAATTTATTTCAATTGCATTTTTAATGTCCCAAATTGGGGACATTATAGACACCCCTCGTTTAAAACAGGGAACCCAATTTTTAACGTCTCTGAATGTGCAAATATGGAAAATGCCTTAAGCTGCAGAGACTTCAGCAAGTACTTTTTGTGCAAATCTGGAAAATGCCTTAAGTTGTAGAGACTTCAGCAAGTACTTTCTTACAATCCCTTATAGGATTGTTTTTCAAAGTGAATGCTTGTAATTGGCAGTTGATATTTAGGATGTATGAATAAGTATAAAATCTTGAAACTCCTAAACATAAAGTTCCTAAAAATGACAAAAAGGAATTTGCGAAAAAATAGTGAAAAAACATTGAAAAAAAACTGTAGACACTATAGTCAAATGAAGAATAGGAAAATAAAAAAAATAAAAGAGATAAAATACCCATTGTGCAATAGAAAATTCATTTTCTTTAAGCTATTGATTTGTTTTTCACTAAGAAAATTGGAAAGAATTATGATTTTATGTCAGCATGCTCATGACTATAGTGAAAAATTGTACATATACTAGTTATACATTGTACTTTTCTACTTAAGAATTTATGCGTGGGTTGAATTTTGGATTAAATATTCTTTACAATTTTTGACAAATTACATAAGTTTTCCAAGGGACACTCTCAAAAGGTATAGAATTTGTTGGAGTTGATGCTGCAGATGACAGCAAAAATATGGGAAAATACAAAGTATCATTTGATGACATGTAACTAATTAAATGTTTGATAATGTTAAGTTGAAGATAATGCAAGACATTAAATCAGTTAATGGTTTGTATTTTCATTGATGTCAACTTGATATCATCTGTACGGTCATGTATATAATGCCAAAGACTTCAGAGAATCAATGGAACAAAGATTATGCTTTCAGCAATACATAAAAGTCAAGTATTCACTAAAGTAACAGATAACACCGACGGAGTGCACACTATCGGTAAAAGAAAAGAACCAAAGTCACAGTGATACCCGATGAGCAAAAGACAGTGTTGCCCGATGAAGAAAAATCACAGGATGCCCGACGAGCTGAAAATAGAATTGCCTGACGAGTAAAATCCAATGATGCCCGACAGACAGAGATCCTTGAAGCTGACTGGAGTCACACCAATGAAACTGACAGTTGTCATCGACAAACAACTATAGAGTTGACCGAAAGAACAGAGAGTTCAGAAAATGACCAAATATCTATCTGGAAAGAGCTAAAGATAGACTTAACTGGTTGTTTTCATTGTTTTATTCGACCAAAATTAAGTGATTGATTTAAAGAAGATTTGTATAGTTGGCAAGAAGATAACTACGAGATAAATCAGGAGTTAAGCTTTAAATCAGATTGGCTGGATTGTTTTTCATGCCAAGAATTAAGAATCAAGAATCAAGAAATGGTGAATATCATTTCTATATAAGAGACAAGCTTAATTCATTTTTGTATCACAAAAAAAGGGGAGTGAATAGAAAGAGGATGCTGAAGAGAAACTGATGAAGGATAATTTCATACAGTCCTGATCAATCAAGATGAAGGAGAGCTAAAGAATTCTATAGACACTGACAAACAGTGAAGCATAGCATCACAGAGAAGAAAGAGTGGAGCACAAAGAATTGAATTGATACATTGATCAGAGAGGTAATGTACTTAAATAGATCTGAAAATCTGCAATTCAAGTTGCATTAGAAATAGGTCATTGTGTTTCAGTTTAACCATTAAAGCATC
>MU226495.1:390260-407662 GCA_018584345.1 Thuja plicata
TTTTCTTATAATGATAGTGTTAATAGGACTACAGGGAAAAGCCCATTTCAGATTGTATATGGGATGCATCCACGTGGAGTTTGTGAACTCAGAGAGTTAAAAGGACACGGAGTGATAAGTGGACATGTTGATGACTTTGCATAGTCTATGAAGGAGATACATGATCAGGTCAAGAAGAATCTGATTGAGTCAAATCAGAAATTAAAAGAGGGGGTAGATGAAGGAAGGAGAGAAGTCCAATTTCAAATTGGAGACCTGGTAATGGTACATCTGAACAAAGCCAGATTACAGAAGGGGATTCCTACTAAGCTGCAAATGAGGAGAATAGGTCCCTACAAGATATTGGAGAAATATGGACAGAATGCCTATAAAGTTGATTTACCTAACAATTTGGAAATGTCACCTATTTTTAATGTGCAGGATCTTATTCCATACAGAGGACCAGTGATACCTGAGACTACTCAAAAGATGGAAGTAGGAAAAGATGTCCAAGATATACAAGTGAAAACTAAGTCAAAGATGCAAGTAGAGAAAATCCTAGATTCACGAGTTCAGAAGACAACTCGACGAAGGGTATACAGAGAATACCTTGTCAAATGGTTAGGGTTACCAAAAGTAGAAGCGACATGGATGGATGACGAAGACTGCAGAAAACAAGGGATTAGTTTGGCATTGCTGCCGACTAATTCAAGCTAATTTTCCTTCACAGAGGGGGGAGTATGGTGCAGAGCACCCTAAGGTTTCTCGCTCCAAGCCCTAGTAATTTGTAGAGTGATCAAAGGAGCAGATCACAGTTAGCAGTTAGCTCAGTTTCGGTTAGCAGTTTTCCCCAAACACTAACAGCTTCAGCTTTTAACTCCTAAAGAGCGGGCCAGTTGCTTTATACTTATCGCGTAGTCGCAAGGTGTTGGGTGGTTAAAGTTGAAATAGTGTGCGAGGATGCGATATTAGTATATCGCACAGTCGGCAGGTTACTGGCGGTTAAGGGAAAACAGTCGTGGGGATGCGATGACACTATAATCGCGCAGTCGGCAAGGCAAGTGGCGGTTAGTGAAAAGCGGTGCGACAGGGTGATAACCATGTATTGCACAGTTGCCGGGGAATAGACAATTAGTTTCTAAGTGTGTGAGTGAGTGAAAACCAAGGCATCACAGACTCGCAGATTAATCGTCAGCTCAGTTCAAGGCATTGCGAGTGCACGACTACAATGCATCGCACACTCACAGAGTAATTGTCAGCTCAGTTCAAGGCATTGCGAGTGCGTGACTACAATGCATCGCACACTCGCAGAGTAATCGTCAGCTCAGTTCAAAGCATTGCGAGTGTGCGACAATAATGCATTGCACACTCGCAGGCAAATCAGCAGCTCGTGTACAAGCGTTGCGAGCGCGCGACGATGATACATCGCCTAGTCGCAGATGAACCGGCAGCTCGGTAACAAGCGTTGCGAGCGCGCGACAATGATGCATCGCCCAGTCACAAATGAATAGGCATCTCATCCAGAAGTGTTGCGAGCACGTGACAACAGGGCATCGCAAGGTCGCACACATAATTTTAAGACTCGCGACAGTGCGACTAACACTCAGAACCAGGAAAATGATGAAGCAGGTTGACACGTCAACAGATGAAAGTTGAAAAGTCATATACGACAGAAATAAAAGAGAATGCCATGGAGGAGAATTTTGCCCACGTCAACAACCATGCAAAGGAAGATCTTGATGATAGTTACAGGAGGAAGATGAAGAGCTGAGGCAGTTAGAATCTTTAGACGGCAGGTAACCTAGAAATGGTTACAATCAAGAACAGGCCGAGTATAAAATGGAGGAAAGAACCATTGTAAGGGAGGTTGGAGAAATTAGAGACTGAGCAGATTAGCAGAGAAGATTTTAGTTTGCATTGTAATTTTCTGGTTTCAATAAAGAATAGTTTCTTGTGTGTTCTGTGTGTGTGTTTCTATTGTGTGCAGACTTCTGTAGAGTAGGATTTTGAATTCAGTCAAGTCTCATGGATGCTTTTTGACTCTTATAGTCCATCCTATGGAGTGTGACCGTCAAGAAGAATCCCTCATGTATTTTTATTCTATTTTTTTGTTTGTGTTGGAGAAGAGGCTAGTCAGCATTGTAAACAAGTACTAGGCGAGCTAAATGGTCCGGCTAGAGAACTTGTAGGAGAGAGAGATAGAATGAGAAAGGTGCATGACTGACTATATTCAGTCATGGAGCGCAAGATAAGGTGAAGACTAGAACATTTCGATGGGTAGGAAACCTAGGAGAGAGGGAGCATAGAAATCCTTCTAGTTAGGGTCTGAAAGTAACCCTAAGAGACTCATGTGTGAGTCTAGAGGATCTTGAAGTGAATAGGGTCCAAGGTGAGATTCCTAAGAAAGAATAGGAGTCTAGGAGAGAAAGGTGACCTCCCCGTCAATCATTAGGCATGTTAATGAGTGAAAGTAACAAGGAAAAACTACTGCAGCAATTTAATATAAACAAAGAGTGCCAACATTTTGAAAACTACAGCCCAACATGGGGTCGTTTATCATTGCAATAGGTTGCTACAAGTTTCTAGAAGTAAAATAGAATCATAGATGCATGGGAATTATAGGCACCAATTTGGAATCATGTGTGATGGAATCATATTTGCAGAAGTTGAAGGAGGTGCAATGCAGACAATTTTGCTTATAAAAAGACCAAAAATCTTACGGAGGAGTCTTCGAAGACCTCCTCTTCCTGCTCTTGATTTCATTAAGATTTCTATAAAGAGAATTGTTATTAATAATGGTTCACTTGCATCTGTAAACTTCAGGGAGAAACTTTTTGGTTCCCTTGTAATGCAACTGGTGTTTGTTTTCTAGGTTGGTGTCAACAAGAGTGTTATAATAAGCTGAAATGTTCTGAAGTAGATCACGATTTAATCTTCAAGGTTTTCTTGTATTATTTTTCCAATATCGTTTGGTGGGTAGGGGAATTTTGGTTTACCAATTACAATGATGCAAACATATTTTCCAAATTCCAGAAGAATAATGAAGAACTAAGTATAACATTAATATTAATGGCTCATTGACAACTCAGACAAGTGATTTACAGTGAACAGTAAACCATTTCATTTCCTAGACTTAGAAATAAAATTGTATACAAGAAGGCAACAACCACCACTTATAAGTGAACTCCAACAAGTTTTGAACTTCTTTAGCAATTCATGATGTTTATGCATGAACAGTAGGGGATGAAGACTTTCTCTGTGTAAGGATATCATAGCAGCTTCCTTTCCACGCTTGGCCATGACTCAGCTTTGTAGCTCCAAGCTTACTACACGCGAGCACACCCCACACCCATAGGTACTCCCACGTCCTCTTCTTAAGATTTGCATAGCATCTTTTTCCTTCCACGCAATGTCCAAGTCTCAACCTCATGACTTAGAACTTACTCCCACGTCTTAACAGACCCAATGTATTTCTTGTTTGTAATTCATCACCACGTAGTGCGGGTAGGTTATGTTCCATAACTTTGACTTCAAGACTGTTTAACTGTTGTTATATATCCTTCTCATGCGGTTGGGGAAGAGTGTCTTAGCTTACACACAATGTTCAGCCTGCAATGTCAAGACCGTCTGACTGTTGATAAAGATCCTTCTCACACGGCTCGGGAAGAGTATCTCAGCTCACGCGCCATTTTTAGACTGCAGTCACCTTTTCTTCTGATGAGAATGTCAATGGAATGTTGGACACCACAACCAAAGGCATTTCCCAATATCTTTCAACTACCTGTGTTCTGGATGAAAATGTCCTCACTACTCTAGATCTTCCATGAGATTCTTTAGAACAACTCGAAAGCACTACTATTCACCCTTATTGTCGTATTGTAAGATCAAGATTAGAAATTAACTCACAAGCAACATGTCTTCTTATGTTTTAATATTTAAGAATGTTGAACTAGAATCAATTTTTTCTTTACCTTTGCATTAAGCTCTAAAATGAACTCTGAATGATTCCACCAATTATCGAAGTGTTGGGGCTACGTCCAACTTCTCAGATTTTTCTCAAGGGGTTTCGTCCTTAAGAAAATAAAACCAATCACAAATGCAACCAGAAATTTACCTTTCTTGTTTATAATATTCTTGGTGCTTTTTCCAAGGAGTACCTTTTTCTTATATAACCTCAAAGTGAGGGAAAACATTGAAAACTAAGTAATGTGGGATAATAATACTCACTTAATTCACTTAAGTTACCTTTTTAATATAAAGTAACTTTAAGCCATAAACTAACTTTATAATATCACTTTTTAAAATAAAGTGACTTAACTTTAGAAATGGAGCCCAAATAATAAAAAATCACCCGCTAAAGCCTATGATTGCCTAGCATCATCTGAAAGAAGCCATTAGCCTATCCAGATGGGGAGATAGACTAATCAAGCGCCATAATGGCCTACTACAGAGAAGGGGATATTACATGAGTGTAACACCCTTTTTTGTAGCCTTTTCTCAAAAATTTATCCTATACTTAATATTTTTAGTAAGTCGATGATGACCACCAACATAGTCAATTGAAATATTTTGTACTATTGGTGGAGTTGGTTTTGATGCTGATCATGGGATTTAATATAGTCTTAGAGTTATTATGGTTTTGGGGTAAGAAGATATTTCTTCCAATTGCTCAAGGTCATGTTAGTTATTGGGATTGAAAATATGGATCTTACGAGGATGGCACAACAAAAAATGTTCCATGTTGTGATTTGACTAGTGTAGTATTGGCATGGTGGTTGCTTTATGAGATTGATTTGGAACCCTGCAATCACATAGGTTTGTAGTTTAGCAGTGAAGGATGAGGAATCCAATGTTGTCTTATTGGAGTTTACGCGTTGGTGTAGTATTTGATTGGTCCAAGAAGTAGCGTAGGCTATTGTGATCTATTTTAACTATAAACTTGCTACCCACCAGATACTTTCTAAATATAGCCAGGGTGTGCATGTTGGCAAGCATCTCTATGCCATAAGTAGAGTACAACCTCTCATTGTCCTTAAGTTTCTTTCTCTTGAATGCTATGGGATGTTTTTCCTGCATCAGCACTGCACCAATCCCATTTCCTAAGGTATCACACTCTAGAACAAGTGGACGAGAGAAGTTTGATATTGCTAGAACCGGGAAAGTACTCATGACAGTCTTAAGCATATAAAAGACTATCTCTACCTCAGCAATCCACCTGAAATCCCCTTTCTAAGTAAGATCGATGAGGGGTGTTGTTGTCTGAGAGAATCCCTTCACGAACCTCCTGTAATAAGAATATAATCCAAGGAACTCCCTCAAATCTAACACATTCCTCGGTGGTGGCTAGTCAAAAATTGCCTGTATCTTCTCTTGGTGAACCTAACTCCATATTCTCCTATCACATGTCCCAGGTAGAGAATCTCAGTCAATCCAAAATCATACTTGAATTCTTTTGCAAACAAAGATTGATTCTCCATGATGCTATGAATCTCATCCAAGTGTCCCAAGTGATCCTTCCATGTCTTGTTGAAGACCAAGATGTCATCAAAGAATACCAAGGCACACTTACGTAACTACTTTTTGAATATATGATTTATGCAAGACTGAAAAGTAGCAGGAAAATTAGTGAGCCCAAATGGCTTCACTAGAAACTCATAGTGCATGTAGTGACATATGAAAGTTGTGTTATGAACATCCTCCTCACGGATCTATCTTCAAGAAGTATACTGCCCTATGTAACTCATCTAACAGCTCATCAATCTAAGGAATGAGGTACTTGTTCTTAATGATGCTCTTATTGAGTGCACAATTATCAACACATGCGAAGGGTTCCATCCTTCTTCACCAAAACTACTGAAGAAGAGAAGGGGTTGGAACTGGGCCTGATGTGCCCCATATCAAGTAGTTCCTTTATCATCTTCTCTATTTCTTCCTTATAGTGCCTAGGGTGAAAATAAGGGGTAGTGATCATAGGATTAGCATCCTTCTCCATCTCAATGATGTGCTCAAACCCTCTGTCTGGAGGTATGCCTCGTGGAATGTCCTCAAAAACCCGCTTTTCTTATCAAGCACATTCTAGACATCAATGTGAACCTGCTGCCCTAAATCTAGTGTGGGTTTAGAGGATATGAAGCACTGGGCTACCCACTCCATGTCACTATGCCTCATGATGGCCTCCATCCTATGGGTTGACACTAATATGTGTCTTCCATCTGGCATGGCCTTAAGAATCATTTGTTGATCACCCTGCATAAACTCCAGTTATTTCAGCTTGTGATCAATAGTGTACCTCTTTAGAGTCTGTAACCACTGCATACCCAAAATAGCATCCAGACTGTCTAAATCAATGACATAAAAATCAGCCTCTAGAAGATAATCCCCAAAGTGAATCGAGAGTCCAGAGATCTTCCATGTACAACTCAACAAGTCTCCTCTTGCCACCTTAACCTCAAAATTGGGAATGCCATTTACCTATAATCTCCTCCTAGAGACCATACTTGTGCTAATATAATTATGAGTGGCACCTGTATGTAATAGGAAACAATTATCTAGCCTCTAACCACTCCCTTCAAACGGAAAGGGTGACATGTGGGGATCCCTGAAACATATGCTAAAGTAACAGGGGCTACTCATGGGGGGATTTCCTCTTCTTTTCTTCTGTTGATTGCTCGTCTTGAGCCTCCTCATCGTTGTCCTCAACATCGCTGCCCTCATATTGTTCACATTCACCATCAGAAGCCACCTCAATATAATGTATTATGCCTTTCCCAAGGTACCTGTGGTCTGGAGTCCAAGGCTCTCTGCATGTAAAGCATAATTTTCTCCTCCTCAACTCATTTATAGTCTCAAAATCCAACCTAGGAGGCATACTCTTATTCTGATTTTTATTCTTTTGGAATGAAGAAGATCCCTTAAAAATTTTCATAGGTGGCTACAATATGGAAGAAGGTGAATCCAAATCATGTGCTAATTTAAAAGAATTATCCAAGATGTCTGGCCTGATAACTCGAACCAAACTTCAGAATTTATCATGTAGGCCCTCAATAAACAGCATCACTTTTCTCTTCTCAGACATGTTTGGAACCATGATAGAGATCCTCTGAAACTCATCAATATAGTGTTCTAATAATCCAATATGTTTCAACTGGCTAACTCCCTGTAATAGATCTCTATGTCCTTCCTATCAAAATGGGTGAAAAATCTCATCCTGAAAGTCTCATAAGAAGTAATCAGTCCATGATCCTGGGTGACAAGGCCTTGATGACACCAGTCATATGCGGATCCCTCTAGATGCATTGTGGAAAATTTAATTGCCTCAGTCTCAGACATGGGTTTGATGGTCATGAAGGTGTCTAGCTTGTGAATCCAAGCTCCCGCAGATGTCTTGTCGCTGCCATCAAGTGTGGGAAGAGTTAATTTATTCATTACATATTTTAAATCCATGTTATGACCTCAGGGTCTCCTATCCGGCTGGATCCTGCCAACTCTCTTCTAAACCATGTACTGGGGAAGGCCAAATTAGCTTTGACATTATCTAGTAACATATCCCACTTATCATGCATGGTCATCACATTCTCTGGAAGAATGTCTGCTGCCTCCGGTGGTGCTACCTCTTCCCCTGCATTATTCTCCGCAAAGTTAGGCATAAGGGGCCTATCAGAAGTATGAGTGGGGGACCTAGCTTCCCTAGGTGATCCTGCTACACTGCCTCCACCACTATGATGGCTCTGGGGTCTCTTGGATGCTACTCTGTCAATTGTTGTATAACCATGTAATTTGTTGTAGTACAGCTGCAATATGATCATGTTTGTCTCGTATGGCCCTCAATGTTTCTCTGGCCTCTCTATCTATCTTCTCAGCCATATTTTTACCTGGAATAACCTATTCAAAAACAAACTCCTCATCTTATGTATGATTATTCTTTATATCAACCTCTACGGAAGAATCTGTTTGTTCCTGCTCAGCTCTAGTATGTCTAAAATTGTATGCCCTGTGCCTGCTATGCATACCTGCTCAACATAGTTGTTGTTGAACTGACTGAAATTTTGAAAATGAACCCACTAGGATGGAAAGAATGAAGGCTTTGATACCACTCAATTTTTCCTAAGTAGATCACGGTTTAATCTTCAAGGTTTGCCTGTATTATATTTCCAGTATCATTTGGTGTGTAGGGGAATTTTTGTTTACCAATTACAATGATGACAATACATTTTCCAAATTCTAGAAGAATAATAAAGAACTAAGTATAGCATTAATAGTAATGGCTCATTGACAACTCAAACAAATAATTTCCAGCGAACAGTAACCATTTCATTTCTTAGACTTAGCAATAAAATTGTATACAATAACACAACAACCATTTCTTTTACTTTACCTTTACATAAGCTCTGAAATGAAATCTGAATGATTCCACCAATGATCGAGATGTTGGGGCTATGCCCAACTTCTCAGATTTTCCTCAAGGGGTTTTGTCCTTAAGAAAATAAAACCAGTCATAAATGCAACCATAAATTTACCTTTCTTGTTTATGATATTCATGGTGCTTTTCCCAAGGAGTACATTATTTCTTATCTAACCTCGAAGTGAGGTAAAACACTGAAAACTAAGCAATGTGGGATAAAAGTGCTCACTTAAGTCACTTAAGTTACCTTTTTAATAAAAAGTAACTTTAAGCCATAAATTGACTTTATAATATCACTTTATAAAATAAAGTGATCTAACTTTAGAAAAGCAGCCCAAATAATAAATATTCGCCCACTAAAGCCTGTGACTGCCTGACATCCTCTTAAAGAAGCCATTAGCCTATCTGGATGGGGAGATAGACTAATCAGGTTCCATAATGGCCTACTACAGAGAAGGGGACATTACATGAGCGTAACACCCCTTTTTGAGCCTTTTCTAGAAAATTTCTCTTATACTTACTATTTTTAGTAAGTTGATGATGAGCACCGACATAGTCAATTGCAATATTTAGTACTATTGGTAGAGTTGGTTTTGATGTTGATCATGGGATTTAATATAGTCTTAGAGTTATTATGGTTTTGGGGTTAGAATATATTTCTTCCAATTGCTCAAGGTCATGTTAGTTATTGGGATTGCAATTATGGATCTTACGAGGATGGCACAACAGAAAATGTTCCATGTTGTGATTCGAGTAGCATAGCGTTGGCATGGTGGTTTCTTTACAAGATTGATTTGGAATCTCTGATGACATGGGTTTGCAGTTTAGCAGTGAAGTATGAGGAAGCCAATGTTGGCTTATTGGAGTTTACTCGTGGGTGCAGTATTTGATTGCTATCCTGTAATGTAAATTTTAAATTGTCAAATTATATACAATTTAATGATGACTTAATTTCATTATTTAATAAAGTATTAAAATTACTTTAAACAGCTTAGTGAAAATTATGTCATTAGAAAAGAACATTAAGAGGTTCATTTTGATCATGTTGGGTTTATGCATGATTATTATTTTCTCTTCGAGAATCCTGGTAAGCTTTGGGTTTTTCTTCGGAACCTGACGACGACAACCTTCAGGATTTCTCGATAGATTGGACGGAAACCAAATTCATATTTGCAGGTGGATTAGCTCCCGAATTCACAACTAGGAAAATTTGTGATGTCTTCCTTTGGAGACAGACTTGCAGTGATAAAGGTATTTAATATCTATTCTAAAAATAAGATTGTAATGATTTATCTTCATATTTAATTTCAGACTTCTATGATTTTCGTATCATATGTAGGAAAACTAGAAATCAGCTAGTCTACAAATTGTTTGTTTAAATTCCTATGGAATATTTTGGTAAAATGTGGAGCAAATATCTATATCAAGATATTTCAATGGTATTTGAGCTGGTTTTCCTACCAGCCTATGAGGTTTCGTGAGTAATTGTTGTTCTGAAATAATTTTATCTAATTTAAGAAGATAATATTTTTCTAAATATTAAAGTCTCTTGTAGTGATAAACTTAGAGAGTATTTGAGGTTATTTATCATCTGGATATTTTGCGGCCTGTAAAGAAGATGTGCGGCTTGGTTATCAGCACAATTTGATTGTTTAAATGAGAAATCAATAGTTCTATGGCAATCGATTTTTTTTAAATATTGAACATAGAGGTTTATGAGACAATAAAAATACTAGGCATTGAGGTTTATATTAAATTTAATGCATGATTATAAAGTTGGGCGCATAAGATTATTTTTTTGGAATAACCATCAAAGTGGACATCACCTTACATTACATTTAATGTTTTAATTCCCTAAAGTTTAGCGAGAGGGAAGGTGATACAGGAGCATCCCAGGGTAGTTGGCTATCCTGCATGTTTGGGAGATTTGATGGAGTTTTGTGGACTTATTTTCATGTGTGAGGGATTTGGTAGAGTTTTTTGGACCTACTTGGGTCTTTGTTAATTGGTTTTGATGTATTTAATGGAACTTGGCATGGTCTTGGTTGCTTGGCATGGACCGGGAGGAGATCGGCCTTGCTTAGGAATTTGGTTCCTATTACAAGCCATATAAGTAATTTTCCACAAAGAGTTAGAGGATGAAAATTTCAGGGATTGAAGAGGGCCTAGATTTCTACCTACGGTTCGAAGAATGAGTCCTAATTCATCCGGAGCTAGGAGATATCACGATTTTACTAAGACAACTATTTTGGGCATTTAATTGTTGTTGTTGGCCGACCTGTGGCATTTAATTTCGGTATTTGTATTTAATTTATGTTCAGGGCCGACCTGTGGCTTAGATTGGTATAAGTAGGGGTTGTGGGGGAAGTCTTTAGTCATTCATTCATCCATCCTGAAGAAGAGGAAGAGGTAGAGAAGCGAGTTTTGAGAAGAGCTAGTAGCTGCGGCTTTTGAGACAAGGGGATTGCTTGTGGGCTTGCGAGCACAAGTTTAGATCTTCCTTGGGGGGTTCCTACCAGTGTGTGGATCTGGGCTAGCTAGATTTTAGTTTGGATCTTGCGAGATCTTACAGAGTTTGTATTGTAATTGCATTGTATTTGGCCGTAACCCGGAAGGCCTTACAGCCGGGCATGTTGGATGAAAATATGATGATTCTATTATGAGTATTTGCATTGTGTGGATATAAATCTCTGTGTTGTTATTTATATTCCATTGTGTGGTTATTGGCTGGGGGCTAGGACATCTCCATCAGGGATTCTCCTGCCTTGCACTGCATCAGAAGGGTTGAAATACTTTAGGAAAAAAAATCTAAAAGTAATATATATGTATTGTCGGACTCTATACTTTTCTTCAAGCAGCTATTGCTCAATCATATTTGGTGAGCTCATAAAGAAAACTTTAGTTATTGTGGGAGTGAAGGTTAATATAATATATTAGTGCGGCATTACAAGACTGTGTCCTTAAAGTCACATTTCAAATATTTGGCAGAAGTTTTGAAAGTCATTACAAATTAATATAAACTCTTTCTTTGTCGTGAGATTTTCTTGTTCTACAGTTGGGCACTTGTTCCTTTCCCATGAGTGTTTCTTGCTCTAAAGTTGTGCGCTTCATTTTGGAAAGTTTTCAAAAGTTTTTGGGTGTTGATTCCTGAGTTTGGAGAAGCGTGGGTAGGAGCGTTGAAGGTACGGGTGGTCCTTTCTTCAAAACAAGTGTTGTCAGAGTCATATTTATCTTCACCTCTCCTCCTGTGAGAGGCACGACTAGTGTGTACATACAATAATTGGCACTTCATAAGCAACATTCCTTCTATCAGGAGCAATAATTCTATATTCAAGATTGGGGGAATGATTGAAGCTAATTGTTCCAGTGCAGTCTTTTCTAAAAGAATATTGGTTTATCTCAATGCTCTAAGTTTCCATCTTATTTCTTGGGACTTCTTTGTTTGGCGAACTTTTAGTCATATCGTGAGCGGCATAGCAATGACTTGAAACTAAGAGTGATATTTTTGTCTTGAGGTGGCTCATTAAAGCTTTATCTCCTATTTCCCTCCAAGTGACAGTCTAATGCAGTCAATAAAGAGTTGTGAGTGCCAGAGCAGGTTCTTCCTTAAGTCTTAATATTTTTGTTGAGTTATATTTTGAAGCTTGTGTTCGATATTGAAGCTTGGAGATAACTGTCATTCTTAGACACTCACCTTCGGCCGGAAGGAAGTGTTGAGAATTATAACCAGAAGAGTTGAATTTATCATTTCTCTTATGTTTGTATACCTTTGCCTATTGGAACATGCATTCTCACACATCAAAACCAAAACTAGTCAAGAGTCACATGGGATGAGTTTGGCCCATAGCTACCAATTGTGAAGCTGGAAAGTAACAGAAGAAGACTAAGAATTCAAGTGAGAAGGATATTCCAATTCTTTTTGAGGTTGTTTGGACTCGCGTAGAGTGTTGCAAATTTCTTGAGACAGATTTATTATTTGGGTTCATAACTACCACACAAACCTGAGATAAATACAACTCAAGAGCCAAGAAAGATAGTAATGTATACGTTCAATTGCAATGATAAACATTGGTTGAAATATATGAGAATTGTTTGATAAAATTCTTAGCTTGCTGAAGTGACAAAGGTAGTGAAAAAATATACTAGAACAAAGGTGGATTCTTATAGTGGTGTTCAGATTTCTCAACGACCTCTTTTCAAGCAGTTATAATTATGCGTCGTACAAATTCCAATCAAACAAAGGTAGCATCTTACAACCTCTGGAAGTTTGCATCAAACTTTGTGAAATTCATTAAGATTATCTCAAAGAAATAGAATGAAAACAATGGAAGATCTGAAAAGTGATCTTTTCTTACAAGAATTCATTGACTCATTTAATGGTGATCACCTAAGAGATTTACAAAAAGAAAAGGAGGTAGGCAATTGGCTCTATGTGATCGGACTAGAATTGGAGTCCATGAAACTACCGCATGGTATTATTTCTAAATTAGAGAAATTAGAATCATATCTGTCACATGTAGATCAGTCTGATTGGAGATTTTTGAATTGGGCTTTGCAACCCTCATGGCTTACTATGGTCCATCACAGGTTACCGCAACATCTGTGTGAAGAGGTGAGATTTGTAGTTGCTCCTTTTCATAGTGAGATCATAAGAATAACAGGTCCTGTAGCACCATAAAATGATCATACATTGAAGAAGGTTCTACAATTGATTGTGGATATCAAGAACTAGATCATTTATCAATCTGTTGGACATCAAGTGTGAAAAAAATGTTTCAATGTTTCTTAATTGAAATTAGGAAGCATCATCCAAACAAGATGAGTGCTTGTATACAAACCATTATGTCCTTAATATTAGATGAGGATGATTTATCTGCAAAAAGTTACAATCAGACTTGCTGGCCATTTGGAGGAAGGAAATGGTTGTATCACCTATTGTTTATGGGTTCTCCAAAATATTGATTGAACATAAAATTGAAAGGCATCAAGAGCACATGACTGAAAATGAACTAATATCAATGGGTTTACAGGTTGCAGGGTCTCCAAAAAAAAGAAACAACCAAATGAGAAGGGATCATTCTTGGTTACATTCTTGATGAGTTTAATGATTGTGGAGTTAATTTCGCATTGCTTGAGGACAAGACATATTTGGCAATGACCGACTATAATGTCCCCATTTTCTGGTTATCTTGTAGTGCAACTAGTGTTCATTTCTTGCCTCGATGTCAGCAAGATCATAAAGGTGTTTCAATGTCGCAAGTTTGTTCAGATGGCTATAATGAGCTTAACACCCTTTCCTAGAGTCTTTTTAGACATTTTCTCCTATACATATTATTTTTAGTAAGTTAGTAAAGAGCACTGATAAAGTTAATCGCTATTTTTAGTAATATCAATGGAGTTGGTTTTGATGCTTATTTGGGGATTATATATAGTCTAGAGTTATTAATTTAAACAATGATGAGTTATTTATAAAGCTAAATTAAATATTTAACTATATCGTTATCATAGCTTATTTTATAGGGGAGTGTAAAGTTTCATAGTGTTCTTTTATTTTAAATTGACATGGGCAAAAAAATAAATGGAAATATTCGTGGAAAAATAAAACAAAAAGATTTGCACAAAAATAGCAAAAAAGAAATTGTAAATGGTTGTCAATGATGCGCAGCAATCATACAACCTCTGCAAATTAATTTTTTATCCTTCAAAAATGTATTAATATGTGCAGCCCATCCCATTATCTTGCTCTGTTTAAACTCGTAACGGAACTTAACCAAGGAACTTATGTCACATGCCTGATAACGAAAGGTTGAGTGCCAAATAAGACTCTAAAGCTCCACATGTTCCTTTCATTTGGCTACGTGATTATCTTTGGCTACCATGCAAATCTACAATTTGTTATAAAGGCCTCTAAAACCTTCTGCTACATTGTTGACACTTCAAACACCAAAATGTTTCTTTTGTGCTGAGAAAAAAGACCACTCCTTCAACACTCCACAAACCCCATGCATCGTGCCACAACCTATGCTTGATTAGAACAACGCAAGAGTGGGTTGGATTTAATATAGTATAGAGTTATTAAAATAAACAACGATACGTTATTTATAAAGCTAAATTAAATATTTAACTACATCGTTATCATAGTTTATTTTATAGGGGACTATGGAAAGACCAAATATTTGAAATAAAGTGCAAAGTTTCAAAGTGTTCTTTTATTTTAAATTGACATGGGTGAAAAAATAAATGGAAACATTCGTGGAAAAATAAAACAAAAAGATTCGCGCAAAAATAGCAAAAAAGAAATTGTAAACGGTTTTCAATGATGCCCAACAATCATACAACCTCCGCAAATTAATTTTTTATGCTTCAAAAATCTATTAATATGTGCAGCTCATCCCATTATCTTGCTCTGTTTAAACTCATAATGGAACTTAACCAAGCAACTTATGTCACATACCTGATAACGAAATGTTGAGTGCCAGATAAGACTCTAAAGCTCCACATGTTCCTTTCATTTGGCTACATGATTATCTTTGGCTACCATGCAAATCTGCAATTTTAAAGGCCTCTAAAACCTTCTGCTACATTGTTGACACTTCAAACACCAAAATGTTGCTTTTGTGCTGAGAAAAAAGACCACTCCTTCAACACTCCACAAACCCCATGCATCGTGCCATAGCCTATGTTTTATTAGAACAACGCAGGAGTGGGTTGGAACCTCATCTGGTTATTCTTGTGCCAAGGAAGAAAGAACTCCTTATAGAAACCATAATATGTGAGGGGAAACTCAGTAGACAAACAAAAAATTTCTTCTTGTTTCTTCTCTTGGAGTAATTTTGGCAAAAATTAAAACTTATTCTCACACCTCCCTTTTTTTGGCATTGACTATTTATTGCATTTAGCTTAGACTCTTTATCAAAATTTCAACTCAACATGATGAAATATTCCTAAAAGAGTATTTATTTTGCTCTTTTATTCAAAGATTTAAAATAGGTAAACATGAAGGTTGGCAACCATAGTGTTGGCTTCCCAAGGCACTTCCAAGTTTCTTCTGGCAAAAAATTGACTCTTGAGCCTCCATTAATGATGGTGTTTGTCAACTTTCTTCCCATTATTTCCATCTCACAAATGGTTGTCTTCCTTCCAATCATCGGCAACATAGCATCGGTGGAATGGTTGTCCCTGGTGTTCACTTCCTCTTTGGTTCCCCTTGTGGCTGTAATGTCCCCGAACCCGTAGTAGGTCATTATGGTGCCAAATTAGTCTATCTCCCACATCCGGATAGACTAAGGACCCTTTCAGAGGATGTCATCCAATCACAAGTTACAGTGGGAGAGATTTATTTATTTGGGGTCATTTTATAAAGTAAAGTCACTTTACTTTATAAAGGGATTTTATAATGTCACTTTATGACTTTAAGTTACTTCATTTTATAAAAGTGACTTAAGTGACTTAAAGTAACTTAAGTGAGCTTCTTTATCCCATATTGCTTGTTTGTGGAGTTTTCCCTCACTTCGAGGTTATAAAAGCAAGAAGCTTTCTTAGGAAAAGTATAATGAAAAATTATAAACAAGAATATAAAATTTTGGTTGCACACGTGACTGGTCATATATTCTTAAGGATGGAAACCCTTTGGAAAAATCAGAGAAGTTGGACATAGCCCTAGCATCTTAGGCATTGGTGGAATCATTCAGATTTTATATTTGAGCTTAATATGTGAGTAAGAAAAAGTCTTCTGAGTCAGCATATCTCTTTAATCAGTTATCTTTATAGTTACTATAGCAGTGATTTATCCAGTACATAATTATGGAACAATGTGTGGCCCCCTTAGAAAGAACATTTAATATTTATGCAAAGCCAGAGACGGGAAGAAGTACCCTTCATACTTATTCTAAATAGCCTAAGAATCGAGTGGCAAAGCTATAGCACTTAACTTCGGACATCATCTTGCATTCACGACTCATTTTAATGCGGGTTGCGACTTGAGGAGTGTTGCAGGTGTGTGAAGTCTCCACACCATTGATGGACGTGGGCTTGCAGTTACATTAGTGGTAGTGTGGGCCTCTTTACATGAGGTAGCATGGAGGTGGTGTCCACTCACCTGCACCTATGCTCATTTCGGGTGGAATAGATATCCGTTGGAAGTAGCATCTGAAACTCTCACTCAACTGCCAGTGGTTACTAGCACAGAGTTCGGGCCAGGTTGCTGCGGAGCCTCTTCCGTTAGGAGGACAAGAGATCTTGGGGTGTCTGCAATGGTCAGCCTTAAACATCACACACTAAGCATTGACTTAGTGTGTGCTATCCTTATATGGGTCCCACATTTACATTCCGTTTCTGTTTGTGGTCATGTCCGTTCATGGTTTCCGCATAGGTGGCTGGTGTGGGCCCTCTCAACTCATTCTGTTTCCCTACCGATTACAGTTTTAGCAAACACTCGCTGTAACAGTCAGTGGTCAAGAGTTCCCGCCCATAAGGAAAAGCAAATTCAATTTCAAATAGCTTTCCCGTACTACTACATAGGTTAGGTGGATGCCTTGAAGTGTCTTCACGAGACAATCGCACTGTTTCACTACACGCAACAAACAGGTTCCAACCCGATCAGTTTACATTTGCCACTGTAATCTCAGCCTGTGCCAAAATGGGAGCGTTGGAACAGAGTTTACATATCGATGAAAACACAAAGGATAGGTATTTTTGTAAGATGTAGCTGGAAATGTTTTGCTGTCAAAATGTGGAAGCATAGACGAGGCTCGTGAGCTTCAACGAAATGCCTCATAGAAATGTGGTTTTATGGAATGCCACAGGGAATGCACAAAATGCATTTGTTTAAAAGAATTAAGAAACATGCATTTCAAACAAAAAAATGCAATTGGCAGTTGTGAAGCCAGCCTCTACAACCTTTATCAGCATCCTCATAGCCAGTGCCCAATGCGAGCTTTGGAGCAGCGTGTGGTTAACTAGGACAGTTGGATGCATTTAACAGTTAACGTACAGACAAATTTTGCAAAGTTGGAGAAAATAG
>MU226495.1:430242-441159 GCA_018584345.1 Thuja plicata
ATCAAACTCAATTAAGTGTAAGATGTGAAATAGGGTTAAGGAATTCAACACATTTTAACAATTTATCAATCAATTAAACCCCCCCCTCCAATCTTTACATTTTATCCTTAACAACCCCATTCCACACTATATTACAGATATGTGGAAGATGTGATGTCTACTATTTGGTAGTTATCCTTTTTCCTTGGATTTCACATTTAAAAACTTAACAAATTATTTTTCTATTGCAAACCAAATATGCAAGAGAAACGATTGAAATGATTCATATGGATGAATGAAGATTAGTGAATACACCCATGCTAATAGGTTGTACGTTTTGCAAGGTAAATGATTTATGTGATGTTGTTCACACTAGGGCTAGGTCTATGATAGGAAACTTACTTTATTTAACATCATCTAGGTGTAATATCTAAGTTGTAGGTTCGGGTTCGGGTTCAAGTTCGGGTTCGAAGAACCGATTCACCGATACCGAAAATATTTGAAATGGGATTTGGGTTCGTTAGTACAAAAACATGTAAAAATTGTGTGTGTGTGTGTGTGTGTGTGTGTGTGTGTGTGTGTGTGCGTGTGTGTGTGTGTGTGTGTGTGTCATGTGTGTGTGTGTGTGTGTGTGTATGTATGCAGCGTGTGTGTGTGCAGCCTACAAGCATGAATTAACATTAGAATTCTACATAGTAACATAAAAACAACAAAAACACTATAAACTTGTAATCATAGCATCATATCTATTATCCACATAAAAATATTAAAATAATAATATTGAGTTCAAGTATCATTGTTTTGACTTTCAACAATTGGAACTTTATACTAAGTTTAAATCATCTAATGAATTATCTAAATCTTCTTTTTCTTCTTTTCTTCATCAAAGGCATTAGTTGGTTCACAAATAGTGTCAATACCAATGAGACCATTTGCACTAATAACATTCTCACTTTCCAAGTCCTCAAAATGCTTATTACTTTTTCACTGTATATGGAGCTTGTTTGTTTGTAATTAACATCCTACTTGAAAAATGTTATAAAAGTATCTTGCAACTCCCTTCACCTATTGAGCATATTGTTTAATGTTTAAAATATGATTATCACTACAGAGAGTTTGCAATTCATCGGACAGGGGTAATTATAATAAATTGGATATATAAATTTCATTGGAAGAAATCTTTAGGGCTAGTTTAATTTGATGTCATAAATATCTGAACTTCAGCAAATTTTGTTTTGTAATGTAAAAGATCTTATTCAAATTCTGTAATAATTGTTTACTGCAATAAATTATAGAAATTTTCTTAGTGGAACTGTACCTAGTTTGCACTCAGTATTCTTGGGCCTACCCTAGTTTGACCTTTGTTTGACCTAGATAAGGCCTTGACAAACCTGCTTGCCTAGGTTCGAACCCTGGTCTAACCCATAGGCAAACAAGGACTAGGAATAAGGACCCGTTCGAAATATGCCTAGTTCAGAGGGTTAGGGGGCGAATTGGGTAACTTCGTGTAATATCATGCAAGAAGTGTGCTAGCGTTGAATCCTAACTTAACATGGTCCCCATCCATGCCCTTTATGGCTTACAAAATCCTCTCAAAGTCTCTTTTTCTCACTTTTGGCTTTCTAATTTTTTTCAACAGCATAGAGAAAAGATTGATTACAATAGTGAAAACATATAGGTTCTGTGAGTGCAAGTGAAAGAGAAGTGCCAAGGAGCAAGAAGAAGAAGATGCGGAAGATTCTACACCAACTTGAAGAGATTTATCAAGCACCTAGTAGGGTTTTTTTGTTGTTTAATGTTTGTTTCATTTTCTGATTCTAAATTATTTTTGCTTTTTTTGTTTCATTTTCAAAATTAGATTTGATGTTGCATCTGGAGGCTAAGAAGAAGAATTCCAAATTTAAGTAACATTGCAAGCATTCTTTATTTTGCCCTCAATATTCAACAACAAATTATAAATTTTGTTTTCAAATTTACTAAACAAAGAAAATAGGCTAAAACTAGGTGCTTATTGAATTTATTTTGTGAATTACAGTGTCACAACAAGCCCTCAAGTTATGATAGCGAATAAGATAGAAATTCATCCTCGCAGTGGAAGTTAATCAAAATATGAACCTGAAGAGGAGTGGGGTGAACATGGGGTTGATATTAAAATCCAAACTAGTTCCATGGCAACTGCACCAACTACAATCGATTGCCCCTATGAAATGCTCGCGCAAAGGGTCCTTTTGATCCTAAGCGTGGTGCATAAATTTTCATTGGAAGAGCTCTGAGAGCTTCTTATTTACATTTTCCTGATGACAGAAATCCATGGAACTACTTTGGATAGGATGAAAACCCAATTCAAGATGGAGATATCGTTCAGGTATCTCACATTGTATCTCCAGATTAATCCAAATTTGGTGAAGTCTCATTTTTGAGACAGAATTGCAGAGATGCAGAAACATACATATATTCAAAAAGAAAGTAAGCTTGTACGCATGGTTGTTCTCAAAGTTTTATTGTAATAAAATAAGGTTTCCTATTTGCATCCTGGGTGTAACTTATTAATGAGTTTAGCAAATTATATTGTATTGAGAGTTTGTTATACTATTGGGTGCATCAAAATAAGAGGAATTGTGGATATTTGTGAAGGCTTATGACATAAAAAGAACTGTTTTGTAGGAATGTTGAGGAATTAGCTTATGGATATAAGTTTGGAATGGGCAACGTCATTTGGTATGCTCCTAGTTGTTAAAAGTTGGCAATGATTTTTAATATGAAGCTGCACCTCTATAGTTTTCCTTGTTTAGAACACCATGGCAATGTAACATTTTAGTTTAAGATTGTAGAGTTGTTCAAATTCTTTGGGCATCATACTTTTGTAGGCACAAGAGAGTGAACAAGCATTTATTACTAGATGTGAGAATTCATGTGTAGATAGCTATCCTTGGGGTAGGTTTAAGGTAATTTTAGCGCTTTTCATTTAAAGATCTTGCTTGGTATGTACTTGTAACAAATTAATGGCTCTTTACATCACGTCAGGCTTTCCTTGCTAGGCGTGGATTCAAATAATGATTTTTTGAATACTAATTACCAAACATCATTTTTTCTTGCCATTTCCTTTAGAGCACTAGACGATGCAATCTTAAGTGTCTTAAACTTTCAACGCCCATAGTGGCTTGAGATTTGACCTAGCTAATGCCACTACCAACGGAAATATCACAGCTTGCCTAAAGGAGATTCATGTGCCTTCTGATGAAGTCTACTCATTTAAAACATGGAATTAAAAGCTTGCGACTCAACCATAGTCAATTTGAATCTTTATATAAGCATATATTTTGCTGAGGTTGGTGGAAATTGTTTTCACTGGTCGGCATTACAAGAGAGATTACAGTTGGGTTTTCTAAATGCAAGTGAGAGAGATTTCAAAGGTTATTAGGAGGGTGATATATATCAAATATGTGGAACATTGATCTGTCGTTGGTATACATATTTTTGGAGCAGAAACCATGTATAAACTAAAAATAATAGAAATTCAAAGATGGTGACCTACCTTGTCATACAAAAGTAATGCAATTTATTTTAGTCCTCAAGGTAGGTCTTGTATTTTGTATAACTATAAATTTAATAAATTTCATACGACACGTAGGATAAGAACACTTAGTATTCCAAGATGAAACACCTAATATCAAATCCTATCCTGAATAAGGAAAGCTCAAATGCTAAATAATGCATATGGATTGTACGATCAAAAGAGACAACCCCAAGGTTCCTTCTTATCGTGGACTTTGTTAGGTATGGTCAAAAAAAATTCCAAAGCAATGAGTCCTTGGTTTGTATTTGCAAAAGGGTCTTATGTAAAGTATTGAAACCCTTGCTTTCATGTTTCAAAGTGTGAATTTGGTCTTCAAACCCTAAGCGTCGAAGTGGTTTCTAATTTTGCATTACCTTTTTGCCACTTAAGTCATGTGTCTTTCATGTGTTCTTTTAAAAGGGTCCGCGAATAGTTTATAAGTTTCCTAATGCTAAGGTACTTTATTAATCCCTAAGTCTAAAGTCTGCAAGTACTTTATTGAATCATTATGTGTCGAGCTAGTATGTTTTGATCTAATGGCCCACTTAATGGCTTAATCCTGAGGTGCATGACATCTATCTTATAAATCATTGAGCGGTAATGACACATGTTTTTGGTGGGTCCAACAATCAGAAAAGGTTTTAGTAAAATAGTGAGCAGATCCTATTTCATCAGAAAACTGACTTAATGGCTTATTCTCAAAGTGATCGACATCTATTTTATAAGTCATTAAGTCTGAATGACGCATGTCCCTGGAATGATGTGGGCCCTATTGCAGGCAGTTTGATGGAGATTAAAGTGCGAACAGATCTGGCAGTCGACTTAATCGCTTATGGCCAAGATGCGCATGATCTAATGTGTAAGCCATTAAGCAGTAGTGATGTGTGGCAGTTATCGGGCTCGAGTGTTGTGAACAGTTGTTGTTTAAGTGTAGTCAAATTCCTTTCTGATCCAATGGATGACTTATTTGCTTATCCCAAAGATGCACAAGATCTATCAGGAAAATCATTAAGTCGTGTTGTCGCATGTCCTAATAATGATGTGTATTCCATTATCAATAAAGGTGATCACATATTAAAGGGTTGACAATTCAGAGAAGATCTAACGGCTGACTTGATCACTTAATGACAAAGTGAACAAAATCTATCATATAAGCGATTAAGTTGTGATTCCACGTGTCCTAGTGGGTCCGGCTGAGGTCGTAAAGAAGGAATAAAAGGCTGAGCAAGTACAGATTAATCTGACAATTGACTTAATTGCTTAAAGGAAAAGTGATCAACATGTAAAGTATAAGCGATTAATTCATGAGGACGTGTGGCAGTTGGTGGGCCCTGTACAGTGCAGAGATGAGGTAAAGAAGATGCAGTTTCATAAAGATCAAATGGATCGCTTAATGACTTAAAGGAAATATGCAAAAGATCTAGCGTATAAGCCATTAAGTGGTATTGGCGCGTGTCCAGTTTGTTACAGTTGCATCTATAGTTAGTAAATTCGGGGTAAAGTAACTTATGGCTAGGTTAAGAAGGATAAGAGGGCTGACTTAATGGCTTATGAGGAAGATGCACAAGATCTAACATTCAAGCGATCAAGTCATGCTGACATGTGTCCTGGATGAATAGTGGTTTCCATAGAATGATGAGAGTCACCCGATGAAGGAGATACTGTTGAAGATCTACAGTTCAAATTTAAAGTTTTCACAATGGATCAGTGAACCGTTAAGCCATGAGTTTCAAACTAGATTAATTGATTGTAGAGTGTGTGGCCACTTTAGTAAAATTCAATGCAAAAGACTGATTTGATTAAAGCCATATAATTCATTGCTTAAGCTCAAAGCTGCCATAATCATTGAAGTGATTGAAGTAAAAATCAAAGTTGCAGCAATCTTGCGCTCTATGACAAATTGCAGAACGGGTAAGTCTCCTGATTGAAAAAATAAAATTCATGCTTGTAGTAGGGTTTCGATTTCTAAAAGAGTTACAGAATTATTGATATAATTTGATATTATTACCGTAAGAAGCCCTAAGTTCAGAAGATGGCCCCTAGGATTGAATTCACTGGTAATGTAGAGTACAAAGATAGAAATGTGTAGGACGACCTTATACAACAGTTGAGTGGATCTACAAATGATTCTACCTAGATTAAGAGAATTGTTTGAGTAATTCCTTGTTTTAGAGTCGGGGAAGGTTTGTATGATATGGGTAGATGGGCCAAAGATGCCAAGGTCAGCACTAGTAGTCTAAATTTATTCAAAACTACTTTTAGCCATAGAAATTCTCCTTCCCCAGACTGAAATATATGGTATCTAGATGTAGGCAAGTAGATAGTTCTAGCAGTATTCATGGATACAGATTTGTTAATTGTAATAGCCAAAACCTATGATAAAGTATCCAGGGTCCTGAGAGATACAGATGGAAACATACTGTTGAATGTAATAGCTGATGAAATTAGAAAAGTCTTCAATTTGAGTGACCTCTCAGTTCAGATGGATGATATAGATTTTGACCACTTCAATGAGGTGTATAAAAATCAAAAGGAATACTATATGAATGTGGCCTTGAAAGGGTATTTCAACAAGATAGGAGTATGATTGTAGTAGGCCCTAACACACCAAAGCCTTTCAAACTGGATTATTTAAATAGAAAGGCTAGAGGGATGTATAGTGCCATGTGTCATGTGCTAGGAGAGGATGAGGAGAAAATAATGCCTAACCATTTTATGCTTATGGTGGTTCAAATCTTGCATCCCCACTTGTCTGTTATTTTTTATTATGCTACCTACATTGGTGACTTGATTCATCAAGGTTTGATAGGCATTAAGGATTCTAAGATAGTCAAGCCAATGGGATGGTATTCTATGATGATGCATATTATTTTATTTAATAATGTTGACTACTTTGAAGAAGAAATGGATCTCACCAAGTTTCAGGACGATGAAGATTTGTCGATTCAGTTGTGGAGTACTGACTTGTCTTGGGACAGGAAAGAGGTCACTTTCATAAATTGTGATAGATCTTTTGCCTCTAGGCTTAGAGCATTGTTCTGTATAGACAACCCTAGGATTCACACAGATGTGTTGAGACTTTTAAGACCAATTGAATATGCTACAGAATTGAAGATTGTGCATAATTGGGGTGATTTCATTTTATACCTTATCTCAATAGTCATTAGGGTTTATGGTTTCAGGGGAACTCCAAATGTCCTCCCTTACAGAGTACCACTAAAGATTGGCCTGGCAGAAATTCTTAGATAGCTGGGTGAGTTGCAGGAGGAAGCTTTGACTGGTAAGATGAAAGGTCGTATTTTCCCTACCCTCACAAGAGTTCATCATTTCATCATTACCAAAGGGGGATGGACCTAGTTTGACAAATACCTGGAGCCATATCAATTAGCAACATCAGTGGTGAGGTGTGTAGACAATGAGGGATTTATCATTGACATGTTCAGGAAAAGAACCAAATGTCTGGCTCTAGATCATGAGTTCAATTTCCCTGAAGATATAATAAGAAATAAGTTTGATCTAATGGAACAAGAGACTAAGAAGGAGAAATGGTTAGCATATAGAAAAAATTTAGATTTCATCGACCCTTTTGATAGAGCATATGATCCCTTAAAGGCATTTGCACCTTGGGAAAAGAAGGTAGAATCCCTAATGAGCATGTTTGAGGATATAATGCAAGCCCTAGACCAGAAAAAGAAGAAAGTGATGGAAATAGAGCCAGAAAAGGCTAAGGCCATTCTAAGCAGAGCTTCACAGGATAGGGTTGTCTCACCAAGGAGATATGTAGTCTACCAACAAAGGGGTTATAGCACAATTCTACCCAGAGATGAAAAGGACTCTGAGAAAAAAGGAAAAAGGGCAGTAGACACAAGTGCCCAAACATTGTCATCCCCAAAAAGGCAGAGGGTGCAGGAAAGAAAATAGCAACAACAGGGTGATATCTATTCCCCTTCTCAGTCTCCCCTGCACATGGATGATCATAGCATTGCTAAACAATTGGTGAAGATGGGAAATACTCGACACATTTTTGTCATAGCCCAGGAGTTACAAGGAGTGCCAGAGGCACCCAAGCATGCAGCATTGGATCTAACAGTAGTAGAATTTGTTGGAAAATAGTTGGACCCTATAACCAAATAGGTCAGTGATGAGTTCTTATCTGATGATGAATTTGTTAAGGATAGGGCTTTTATCCAATTCATGTGGAGAATTCACATTGATATATTCAAATAAAATGTTAGAAGCTACAAGATGATCAACCTAATAGAGACAAGGATGACATTGAGAAGGAAGTGAAACAGGAGATGATGGCTAAATTTGATAAGAGCACCCCTGAAGAAGGCAGGGAATTAGTGTAGAAAGAAGGAGTCCTTATCTTGCCTCAATGGGATCTTGTTGATGCCATCATATTTGATGTTGTGAGGAAAGAAACCAAACCAGTGCACACCAGTAGAACATCAACTGGTATCAAATTCAGTGAAGATCATGCAACACTGGTGATATGGTCTCTAAAAAGGAAAGACAAAAGGAGAACTGATGGAGGTGATCAGGCTAAACATGCAGGTAGTCTTGTGGTAAAAAGAGTAGTAGACACCTCAGGGGTAGAAGCAGCTAGCGTTACTCTGGAAATAAAAAAATTGAGTTTAAAGGTAGCTGAGAAACAAGAAGATGCACTCAAAATCTTGATGGAAAAGTATGAGGTAGTCATGAAGGCTTATAACTATGAGGTGAAAAAATCTCTTGAGAAGGATAAGAAGATTAGCATCCTTGAAGGTAAGCAAACAATTTAGTTTTTTCCTCAAAGGATGATTAAACAAGAGCCTCACCAGCCATCATCATCAAGCCCAATCATAACTTACCCTCCTTCTCCCCTGCCATCAAATCCCACCACACAAGAAGAATTGGAGCAAGAGAAAGTGAGATTAATTGCTGAAAGAACCGAGCTGGAAAAATCAAAGAAGAATTGGGTTGAACAATCTAAAGAATTTAAAGAAGCAGAGGCATGGGTAAAACAGAAGTATGTTGATACAATACATTCCACCCCTAGGCATTGCACTCAGGAATTAGTTCCTACTGCCATTTATTCACAAGGGAAGAAAATTGTCAGCATATTAAATGAATATAATGCAAATAAGGACAAATGGGATCAAATAGTGGATAGATGGAAGGGAAAGAGAGGAGAATTGAAATTATTTCATACCACATCCAAAGAAGAAAACAATGTTGACATTATTTTGATAGGTACTTGTAAATGTGTCAAATTACTGATGGACATGGACATAAGAAGGAGCATCGTCATTAGGAAGATAATGGCTTTGAACAAAGAATATTCAAAGGACCGATATGAGATATTTCCCAATCTTTTTAAGAAGAGTAGTGATATAAAAAAAGGACTATGGCATAGAAAAATGGATGAGGCATTGGCAATAAGAACCAACAACATTATTACTCTGGAAAGCACGTTGTTGTTTGTTCAAACTGTTGAGATAGTCGGTAAAGCCAGATCATTTTTTGAATTTTGGTCAAAAGAAATTGAGAAGGAAAGTGTCAACTGGAATGAGATTAAAAGTAGAAAAGATGATGTCATAAGCTTTGCTTGGGCGAGTGATGAGGTGTATACCTCCTGGAAGGACAAGTACATTATAGTTGATCAAGAAGAAGGTGATAATGTAAAACAGGCAATAAATGACAATGATGCCCAACATACTGGATGAGATAGGAAAAGATGAAGATCCTACATCAACAAGAACAAAGGCAACATATTCCAGGTGGCTACTTCCAAACAACTTTGAATTAGTTACAAGTACCAAGCGGTCAGAAGACAAAATAGGTTGAATATCTATTGTAACAAAAGTGGTTATCACTTCATTGGTTATTTTGTCTTTTTACTGAGCCATTTGTTTTGTCCTTATTCCAAATGCTCCGTAGCTTGTTGCAATCCGATTCCAAAGATCATTGGAAAGGGCTGGAAAATTGGATTGGAAACAATTTGTAAAGTTTCAGTCAAAGGGGGAGTATAATATAGTTTGTACTAGGTAGTTGTAAGAAATTAGAAATAAAGCTGAGAGATCTTTTGCAGGTTATTGAAGAGGTTATCTCTAAGTGCTTTTTGTATATTGGAATATGATCCTCTTAATTTAATACAAAGATCTAGATTCCAATCTCTCCTATGCTATGTGTCTTGTGAGTTATGAATTTTCTGATTCATTAGCATAGTCTTTCTCTCTGTTTATGTACTTATTTGAGAGTTATGATCTAGAATCAGATTAAATTAGGCTTTGATTAATGCATAGATTCATTGGACATATGCTAGGATTCTATTAGTATTAGGGGTTTGGGGTAATTGTGTTATGATCTAGAATATTTGATGAATATTGAGTTCAGTATATTGTATCCGAGTTAGAGTATAGCCCAATGGATAAAGCACTGATCTAAAGCTGACAAGTTCTGTACTATTGCATATCTAGTTGCATATTGGTTGTGTTTTCCTATAAACAAACATTAAAATCCATTAAGTCTATATTTGTGCAAGTTTTTTGTGAATTCTTATCTCATGCTCCATTTCATGGTTGATGTTCAATGGGTAATTAGGCAATTATCTAGTATCTCCCGGTTATGTTGAGTCATTATGAGATTATTGCTTGATAATACCATATAAGAAATATCATAAGGTATTACAGGGTATCCAGCCCTTGGTATAGTAGAACCTAAAGAGTAGAAGTATTGTAAGAGTGCTTGTTAGTTGGTCCTTTTCTTGCATGAACCAATATTTGGAGGTGGCTTCTCAATAAAATAGTCATAAGAAGAAGAGGTTGTTGGTGTTCTTATTGCAACATAAAAAGAAACCAACAGACTTAACTCAGTTTTGTGATGTAATATGATCCGTATCACAAAGAGAATTATGCTATTCATTTAATCGATATCAAATGCTTCAACTTCTTCCAACCAAATAAAGAGAAAAGGGAAAGGACTTAGGAAACTATTCTACTGCTAGAATATAAGAGATTATGAATGCATGTCACTCTACTAGACTTAGTTTACCCATTGACATCGAATAAGCTAGGGCGGTCTCCTAAGGTAAATGTTAGATGTTCACATTATTACTGTAGACACCCTAAAATGGACAGGCTTGCAACTTTACATTAAAACCCTAATTTTCATCTATTAAGTAATGGTTTCTTAAATCATTAATTAATCATCTATTTCTTCTAAATTCATTTCTCAAATCATCTAATCCAATTCTCAATATTAATTAAATAATTAATTTTATTTAATTAATTAAGCTTCAATTGATTAAATTACCATTATTTAATTAATTAAACTCAATTTCCTAAAGTTTAAATCAAATATTTAAACTTACTAATTTATTCTTCCAATTAAATTAATTT
>MU226495.1:455797-484505 GCA_018584345.1 Thuja plicata
ATACAATACATTTGATGCCCTAAGCTATCAATACAAATGGTGCCTAGCTAGAAGCTCACGGGCTGTCCATTTGATAACCACAGTCAACATTTCAAAAAAATGGATATCCTTGAGCACAAGCACCAATTACATCAAATAATGGAGTTAAATCACGGGCTAGGGCATGACACCAGTAGAATGCGGTCATTTCAGTGACAACAATATACAATGGCGTCATTAAACACATATGCCAGTAATATCAACAAACGTGAATCCAAACATTTGAATATAATGAATCGATATCCTTGAGAACAAGCACCAATAACATAAAATAATAGAGATAAAGCACTGGCTAGGGTACGACACCAGTAGCATGTGGTCATTTCAGAGACCAACTCCCTCAATAATAAAATGAAATGCATTCGAATATGATGCCAGAGGCTCGAAAGATGAAGAAATCACATACCTTCTCCCGCGCTCAGTTGTCGCTCCTTTTCTCCTGCTCTCCAATCGAAATGAAAATGATGATGTTGTTTCACTTTTTTTTTTAATGTATACCCCAAATCTGTCAGGGTTCCAATGGTCAATTAAACACCCATCAGAATACCGACATCATCGGGGCCTATTACAAAAAAAAACACCAAATTCGTAAGAAAAAGTTACCTATCAGAAACTTCTGTCAAAATTTTGCCCCAAATGTAGTAGTGACCAAATCATATCATCAATTGACAAGAGAACATTCCAATAAAATTTTAAGGATTTAGATGTGAAAAACAAACCCTCTTACAATAAGATGCAAATCTGATTTTTTGTGGACATGGTCTGAAACACATCTTACCTTGATGATTTTTCCCTCGTGACAGAGCGAAAATAACCCCCACACACTCAACAATGATCTCTGCTATGAATGGAAAACTTCATAATGTTTTCTAGTTTTTTGAAGAAAATCACATCTTTTGGAGAAACTTTAGACTTAGGTCTGAAAACAAATGCATTTCTAGCCTCTTGGCTACTTGAATTTAGTTTTTGCACTCTCATTTTGCTCCATCAAACAACCTACAATGAACTTTAATGGTAACTAATGACTTGGAAATTTTCTCTGATTTTTCCATAAAAATGGAACTTATTGTGAGTTTTTAGACTTAGTCTGAAAATAATCACTCACAACTCTTTCTAACAGTTGGGTATCATCTCAGAATTTTGTGCAATTTAGATTTGGTCCTTAAAACACCTTTATCACTTGCCTTTTGTAGTCTTTGATTTTCCTCTTGCAAAGGCGTACCTCTTTGGTGTCTTTCAGATTTTGGTTATTCAGACCTTTCTTTACACAATCACCTATATTCTTTTGGTTGCACATTAACTCCCTCCTTGTTGGCAGCGATTCCCATGAACCTCCTTTGGGATTTCAAAACTTCACTCGCAATAATGGCCGATTTGGGCCTTGACTAAATTAAGACTTCCTCTCAGACTTTTGTTTCTAAGCAACCCATCTTCTATTCGCATTCACCTCTTCAACTCCCTTTTTGGATCAAGCCTTGGTCAACTTCTTTATTGTATTTCATCTGCTACTATTTTAAGTCTTTTAAAGATGTTTTTGCTTTTAATCCTACACACAGTTTAAGAACCCCTTCAAGTTCTTCCTCAAATTCTACAGGTTTGGTTTGACATTTTGTCAAACAATTTGTATGCAAGTGTAATAGTTGTTTGCAGAGTTTGCAAGAATAGTAGAAAATCCTGGCTCAACCTTATTACTCAGAAATTTGGAAAGAAAGGCATACAAATTTAAAATTGATATTTGCATACATATGCTTAACCATATTAAAATATGTATTTCAATGAAATTACTCCAGTCAATGAAAATACAAAGACAAACAATTCTGACTTCTAACATTTTGACTGGGAATGTAACATCAAACAATGATATTGACTCATTCCATTAATAATATATGCAACTTCAGAATTTACCAATGGAAATGACAACCAATATGCATTTCAATCTAAATATGATATTTGTTTATGCAACCACTTATGATACTTCTATTGCATGCTTGGTATGAGCAAAGGAATTATCACACACCTCTGTATAATGCTATAGCAAATAAGTTCAATTTCGAGAGTTATCAGGTATTCCCACACTGAATTAGTGTTCACATATATCTTTGTATGTGATTAAAGCACTTGGGAGGTAGCCACACTAAAGGAATTGCATGGATTTATCTTACACCCAAGATCCACCAAGGCGAGGGGAGAGGATATGTCCAAACATTTCCTAGGATTTACAAAAACTAGAAGACACTTCATACACATGAATGAAATGATTCATTTTAAAGCACCAAGATGAAGTGTTTTCTAACTACTAAAAACACACATGAAAGTTTCAGAAAACACACAAGGTCTTCTACAAACATCCTACATCAAATTTGTTAGTAGTTTTTATGATTCATTCTTCATCCCACAATTGCCAAAATGCTGCACAAATCATCAGTAACACAGAAATCCAGTATACTAAGTGCATAAACAGATTTAGGAATGCAGAAAATTAGAAACTTGCATGAAAAACATCAATTTTACCACCTATGTAGGAATAGGCTACCACCTACGCAAAAATAGGGTACCAACTGCACAAAAATAGGCTGCCACCTGCACAGAAATAGGGTACCAACTGTACAACTTATGACCACCTGTGCAGAACCTATAACCAAGTGCGCAACAACTGATCAGAAGCCTAAAAAGTGGTAAAAACTTGCAAAATCAGAGGTCTTTTCCACATCCAAGCATGTAAGACTATCAGAAACACAACTAGGGTTCATTACTTATGTCATTACAATTGATTTGGAAAGATTGACATCAATTTGAAACCCTAATTATCTTTTGTGTGAATTAAACCGATTTTGGAACACCTTAAAGACCTAATCTGCATTTGATCCTAAACTAGTTCAAGGTTCATTTTAGGTTCCCAAATCAAATGTGCATGTTCATTTTAGAGTCCTTAACAACTTAAACAACTTCATTTTTCATTATGTATTCCATTTGAACCCCTTGTTAGGTTAGATTGTGACTTTGATTGAAATAGGGAAAACCTTGATTGTATGTAACCCTAAACTAGGTGAAGTTCATTTTAAGAGCCCAAATCAAATGTGAGAGTTCATTTTAGGCTTGCAAATTGAAATGTGAGGCTCATCAACCAAGTTAGGGTTTATTTTACTTGTTTAGGATCCATTTTAACCTTATAACAGATGAAAATCAGAAGAGAAAGCATAAAATGCAAAAGTGCTTCCTAAACTTGCAAATACTGATCCTAAACCCTAAACATGGATCCTATTTAACCAACTGCACATCTAAGTAGCCAACTACATAGCTCTGGGCTCCAAGTGCACAGGTCTGGGTCCCAACTATGCAGGACTTTCAAATAATTATGCAGGACTTAACCACCTGCACAGAAACAATGACTACCTATGCAAAATCAATGACCACCTGCGCAAAACCTGTAACCACCTATGCAAAACTCTTCCAGAACCTGCAAAAGACACAAAAACACAAAAAAAATTATCAGTTAGGCATTTTTCATGTCGGGTTCGCCAAATGTAAGACCAAAAAAAAGGCATGAATAGCATATCAAGGAAACCACAAAATCCTAAAGACATGCAAACCCATCTAATCTATCATGAAAACCATTTGAAATGAGAGTATAACATAAAGCATGAAAACACTTAGAACTCCCTTCAAATGTATTTCAAATGTCCTCCTTTCTTCTCTATGAAGGTAGTTATGTTTCTCTTTGACAATAACAAGATTGCACAAAGAACTTTGAAAGCACAAGTTGATAAGAGAATACTAGGAGATAGTGGTTCTTAAAATTGAAAGAGAGGAAAGCGTCTCAATTTATAGAAAATGAGAAGCAATTAGGTGAAGATTTCATAGAACAAATGTATAATGAAGGGAAAGGTTGGTAGTATTCTTAGAAGCATGATTAGGGGGAAAATGAATGAAGGGATATTGAAGATATTGAAGAAGCACCTTAATAGGGATATGAATCCTCAATTAAGGGATATGATAATTAGGTGAGATTAGCAGGATTTAATCAATTAATAAATCAATATTCCTCACAAATCTAAATTAGTATTTATGAAATTATAAAATCCCATAAATTGGAATTAGGCAATTAATTAATTAAAATTAATTAATTGTGAAGACTTAGGAAAAGGGGAATAAATAAAGTCAATTTATTTATTCAATTAGGACATAGGGACAAACTATAGGTTATTCATCCCAAGAGGATAGATTAATGTATTATTGATCAAATTGAAGGCATTAATGTGAAATTGAATGGATTTTGATTATATTGATAAGGATTAGGATTGATTCTGATATAGTTTTGGAAATCACGAGGCATCAATGGACTTTGATAATGCTCTCGAAATGATGATTGGAAATTATATTATGGCATCAATGAACTTTGACAACGCCATAGGATTGAAATAAGAATAGGGAAACGTCGATGAAATTGGACAATGTTCCCAAAATAATGATGATCTGCAATAGCATTGATGAACTTTGACAATGCCAAAGGATTGATTGAAAGAGATTGATAAGACATTGATATGAGTTTGGAATCGAATGAGTTTGGAATGATCTTGGATTGATTTAGGAAGATGATCAATTTGGCCAAAATGAGAGAAATGTTAGTAATTGATAACATGGAAGAATGACACAATATTAGTGAATGATAAAGATCAAACACACAATATAAAAGACATGTTAAAAAGGGGGCACAAGCATTGAACCATTTTTAGGTGTCTACACTTTCATTTCCTCTTTGGTTATTCCGGCCTTAGCTTCCAAGTCATCTACTCAATTTTCTATTTTTCTCTTCCTTAATAATCTAGTCTTCTCTTCTCTAATCTTTGTTGATTTCTCCTCATATGTTCCCCATCTCTTCTCTAATGAATCAACTTCTGAAGCTAAAACGTGTTCTACTTGCATGATTAGAACTTTAGAACTTACCTCATAGCCCAGTGGATAACACCATTTCATTCTAGGTATAATTGCTTGAAAGCATACACAATCAGTTTCAATCATGAAACAGATCGAGTCCTTGTATTTGTCTACCATTGCCTGAGAAATTCTTTCCCTTGCCTTCATTTCTCTTTGTAGGATTTTTATCATAGCAAATAATTCTCCATCTAACCATGTGTTGTTCTGTCTCCTATAACTCTGAGATATCTGAATGCTAGTAGGTATACTATCTTTCCATGCTCTAGGGTGCATGCCAGGAAATTTGAGAACAATGTGAATGTACATATGCATTAACAAAGATCCAAATCTAGATCCTTTAGACTTATCCTTCTTAATCTGCTTTACATTCTCCAAAACATTTTGTGTTAGGGCTTTACAAAGGTTATATTTTATATCTTCTTTTACCATCTTATAAGCCATAAAAATTACACCTATTGATATTGATTTTAGTCAGCTGCTATAATGAATTTTATAGCCTAAAATCTTAGTAACCAATCTTACATCTTGTTGAAATATGTCATTGACCGTCATCGCTCTTTTGTTCCACTGTGAATGTGTTAGGGTTTCTACCATCTTCATAGTGTTCTTCTCTGCAACAGGTACTACACCAGTATTGTCCAATCCTATTATGTCATGAATTAGGTCACTATAGATCCTCACAAGTTGATCTCCAAGCCATAAGAACTGATCATGAACTCTGCTCAAGATAATATTTATCCATTCTTCTTCGTCAAAGTCATGAAGTTCGCTTATCTTCACAATCCTTAGGTTATTAAGGTGTGAAAACTCATCCTTCATCTTTCCATAATCACCTATCATGTCTTCCATCTCTATAGAAATCTCATCATCTCCCAGAGATTCATACTTGCAATGTATATATGACCTAATATCTTCGACATGTAGAACTTCGTAGGGTGTTTGAGAAAATGCGCCTTCAGGGTCATCCTTAGTATATTTGAAAGGGCGTTTCTTGAATTTGTATCTAGGTCTTTTTGCAACATCAAAAATCATAGGAGTATCCATTTTCAAAGCTTCACAATTAATTTAAATACCTTTTTAATGATGAAAACTCGAAACCCTGCTCTGATCAAATTCTTCAACACACTTGCTCCAATTCTGCTTCTGCTCTAGACTCTATTTTCCTTAGGTTTTTCTCTACAAATGATGTTCAATCATGTTCTTTCAATTCACCTTATACTTTTTTGAGTGAAGAAATGACACAGTTCCTAATGAAATTATTTATGCACATAAACCAGGCAAATAATAATCTAGTGATCATCGAATATAGGCTTGTCAAACCATGCGATTACATATACGTAATCCAAAACATTTCTACATGCTATCCTTAAGCTCGCAAGAGCTTACTCCATAAATTCAGGGGCTAGATAGATTTCATATGTATTCTTCCAATGCTCCCCATAAGGCCATGCTTGGCCATCTAGGTTGATGTAGCAATGTTAACATCAGGCAAAGACTTAGCAGCATCTACTGATTCTCCCTGAACCTTTTCTTCACTTGACTCCTTTACCTTTCATACCTTATTACTGTTGTTATCTTCTGATTTCTTGAAACAACTGTTAAATTCACTTTTGTATTATGCAAGACTCTTAAAAGTATCATTTTCATTCTTCTTTGTATCCATAGGAGGTGGTACTCTTCTGTTGTCCATTCTATTGTACCTGCACAACTTTGTTATATGTCTTGGATTGTTACATTTGTAGCATATAGGATGTGATTTTTTTTTATTTACCTACAACTTACAATACCTTGTTGCTATGCCCTGCATCCCTGTCCCTACATTTTGTGTGCAAAATGTTGGGTCCCCCCCCCCCTTTTTTTTTTTTTGCTTGTGGTTCTTGCCTTGTCTTTCTCCTTTTGTTTTCTTTCTCCAAGGTTTTCTTCCCCATGGTCATGTTTTGTTTTGTTGGTTTCTCGTGCATCTGGGACCTTGGGTCCCAGAGTTTGTCATCCTTTGTCCTGGAGCCAGATTTCAGACTCTGGGATTCTTCGCCACAATGTTCTCTTTCCTTAAGGTGATATCATCGTGGGGAATCCTCGAGCCCAGAGTCTGGAGGTCTATCTGTCTAGAGTTTGTTGATGAAGAGGTGGATTGCTTTTTACCGCGGGTATAAATAGAAATTACCTATCATTTTCACATTTACCACGATTAAACACTCAAGCAATCAGAGCGATTTCAGAGCGATTTATAGAGATTTAACGATAATCCAGTGCTAAATACTTCCATCATTTCTGAGCGATTGTGAGTGGTTTGTGGTGGCTAATTGTGATTGTTTCAAGGTTGCAGCTATTACAAAGCTTCCGTGGAGGCTTCTTTCCTCCTCCTTTCTGAGTTCTCAAGTTGGTGCCTCTTTTCTCTTCAGTTTTCCTTTTGTCTGGTGTTGTTTTCTTTCTATTTTTGGTTGTCTTTGCCTCTTTCTTCTATTTTGGTTGTTTTTGTTTCTTTATGGTTTTGCCACCCGTTGGTAGGTCGGCTCTACCAGAGGGTTGTCTACCCTTTGTGCAGGTGTAGTTAGCCTGTAAATAGTGTAGGAAGCTGTAAATAGTCTGTATTTGCCAGGTTTCTTGTAGATATCGTTCCATGATGTGTATATGTGTAATTTTAGTGTATATTTGTTGTATATCCCTTTGTTCCCCATGTATATATTCCTCAGCTCCAATGTATATCCTATGTATATCCTTCTAGATAGTTTAGCAAGCTCGTCGAGTTGCCCATGTCGCTGGTTTTTCGCCCGTAAGCTCGTTTCGAGTAGAATACCACCTATTTGAAACTCGGCTCTCGGCCAGTTTCAAACAGGAAGTTTTCTCTCTCCTCTGTAAAACTAGCCTAGCCCTCATTTATGTCCCATGCACGCATTTAAATCCATCCAAGTGGCCTTCACTTTTCGTGCATTCAGACATTTGGCTCTGTTGTCATCGCCATAACTCCTATTTATTACCTACCCACGTGACGCCCACGTGGGCCTAACGATTTGCCTTTTTGCACATCTTCACCAACGGTTACCTCTTTGGCCTCTGGGTCTCCTGCCATCATCCATCCTGTGTCCTTACCAAATGTGATAAAATTCCTAGACCCAGATGGTCAATCAAATTCCTAAGTTCATTATATGTATGTGCTTTCCAGAGTTTTTGAATGAAACTAACTTTTCAGGGAAAGCAGACATCACGGTGGTAAGATCTCTGGACCCTGGAGTATTTATTTATTAATGTGTTCTAATGGTTGCTTTGCCTTGCAAGTTTCTAGACTACACTTCCAAACATGTCTGAAGCATCTGCATCCTCACCACCCGGAAGTCCGGAACTACCTTCCACGACGACTACCAGAGCGGCTGTTAAATCCAAAATAGAGAGGGCTTTGGAGAAGTTACCCCTAAGCATGAAGTTTGTGAAAGACAGTGTTATCATGAGTTCGAAGATCGAGTCTAAAGTTAAACTCATTACCGACACTAGCGTCGAGACATGGCCCGAGATGCAGGCCTTAGTGAAAATGATGTACATCCAGCGACAGGCTGGAGATCAGCTAGCCATCAATGTCGGGGACTCCAAAATTCTTAAGGCGGCTTGTTTCCCGTGCTCTATACAATCTCCAGAGCTTATTCTCACAATGGCTGCCAATTACAACTCTTCTGTCCGAGTTGTTATGCTCGCAACCGCAGAACCCACCGGGTACCCTACTCCTCTGGTATCCCTTGACACTGACACCTTCCAGGCGGGTCTAGGGATCCCTCAATTTGAAAAACCTACTGTTGTTACAAGGTCGGATGCCTTGGCCCAATTCACACAATTGGAGGAGGCTGCCTGGATATATATGAACAATCACTGGCTCAAGGTCCCGAAGAGGGACCCTAAGAGGATGAAGATAGAGATTCCCAGGTCTGAGTTCAAAGAGAGCATCCAAATGGGAATGATAGCAATGTCTCGAGTCTTTGGGCAACCCTCTTCCCAGGAATTCACTCCATGGATGTATTACTTCCTCCTCGGCATCTCCACTAAGGGAGGGTACTTCGACTGAGCAACTATAATTTCAAACCACATCGACTCCCAGTTCCTCCAACTAGCCAAGAAGAAGAAATTTTACATGACTTCTTACGTTTTCTGGGCCCTGGCACAACAAAGGCCCCATGCCCATGGGCTACTCATAGACGATGTCCTCGAGCTTAGCTCAGATCAAAAAGCCTTGTGGGATTACTTCCCACAGATTCAATGGGAGGCCAGCTTCCCCAGTTTCTACATAGTAAATGACGCGTTCATTTACTATCACCTGCTCACACCCACCCAGGACGCAGGATATCGCCTATCCACAGAGGCGATGAATTTGGTCTAGAGCTATAGAAATTATTACATCCAATTCCAATAGCACACTTATATTAGGGTCACCGACTTTTCTGGGAAACCCTACTTGTTGCCCAAGCACTGTGGGGACAAGATAGTTCTCTTGGAATATTGCAGGCAGATGATGGAGTTGCATGCATTCTTTTCCTTAAAGAAGGTAACCAATATTCCATTTCCAATCACTTGTGGGAACTATTCATGCAATTTGGCCACTGCAAAAGAGGCAGATAACGAGCTTAAAAGCTACAACCTAGAAGAGTTCTACTTGATGCGGAAGAATTTTGATCCGCATGGCAAGATTATAGCGGCACTTCCCCGGGCTTCGGAGCCCCATTAATACCATATGGAGGACTTTTGGGAAGATTTCCAAGATGGCGTGGAGGTACGGATTTGGCACTATGTCAGGATGATAGCAGGCATGATGGAAAGGTTGAAGCTCCGAAGGTTCCCGGATGACTTCTCGGATGCCGGCCCCACGATCGATCCCCAGTACAAAGCAAAGGGGATCGATACAATGGCCCTCCAACCGGTAAATCGGGATGCCCAAGAAGGACCAACAATTGAGGACTTCACCCGAGAGGTGGTCGAGCACAGCCATGCTTACTTCAAGAAGATGTGCCCCGAGAGTGTCCGCAGAGCAACCCAGCCAGTACCAAAGTTAACTCCGGGGGCCGGGACTTCTTCATAGAGAGTGGATAAAGGGAAAGGAATAGATACAACTCCTCCTGTGCAAGAAGTCCCCATAAAAGAACAAATAAAGCAATTAGTGGAAGCCTCCCAACAAATGAGGGAGAAGTTAATCACACATATGGCAACTCCAGTACTCATGGCCGGGCCAATTCGTCCCCCTTCCTCCCCATCATTGGCAGCCTTGATGGTAAAGGCAACGGGGGTAGATCCAACAGAATGAGCAGCACTAAGGGATGTGGGGCCACCCTTAGTTACCCGAAGAAGGAAGAGGCTTAACCAAAAGCCTAAGGCAGAGCAAGGGTTGGGTATGCCCCAGACCCCACAAGTGGAGATACTCTCTTCTAGTTCCCCAGAGCTGGAGAGAGAAACAGAGCCTGCTGAAGTCCCAGATAGTCCTCCCTCGCAGGATGAATTTGATGATGTCTTTGCAACCGACGAGTTTGGGAACTTGTAGGGGGACACCAAGCGAACAGAGGCTGAAGTCCCAGCCCAAGAGGAAGTTGTGGAACAAGAACCTACACAGGAGCAGAAAGAGTAGATAGAAGGGGAAAAGGAAGCAGAGCTGGAGATCACCTCCGAGGCTCCAGAGATGCAAGATTCGGGGGTGGACCAACAAAGGCAGAATGAACAAATGACATCTGTTGGGGGAACTGGACCTACGGGAGTAATCGTAACCCCAGCCACCATGTTCCAAGCGCCACTCATGGGGGTGACCTTTGGGAAAGTAATTACTATGGCCTAGACTTTAAATCTCAGCCCAGTACCTCCACTATTGCCAAAGGATGTGCCAATAGAAAAAGAAACCCTGGCGACAGATGCCGAGGAACAAGAGGGGCAACAAGAGGAAGAAATCCCTGAGGAAGCCAACAGGATTCCAAACAAAACGATGGATATAGAGGACAAGGCTGAGGAAATAAATGTCGCTGGGGAGGATACTGTCGATAAAGTAAAAGACACAGGCAAAGGGGTGGATGAGACCCGCGCCACTGAGGAAGAAAAGTCACAAGGCACTGGGGAAGAACCAAAAGAATAGAATTTGGCGAATAAGCCACCCTTGCCACCTCAGTGGTTAGTGGAGAGCAAGAAAAGAAAGGCTCCGTCCACTCCCAGAGCTCCTCTCTCCCTGGCTGAAATGATGGCTCAGGTCTAGGCCCCACAAAAGGCCAAGAAAGCCCGGACGGTTCATACTCTTCAAACCAGGCCGGGCGGAGAAACAGTTATCGTTGTGGCGACGCCTCCCCCAGACGTTGATGAAGCAACCATAGAGCCCGAAGATTATAACATTAAAGAGGTATCACTGGGAAAGAGGGGAAAATAGGGCAAGGTGGACTTGTTGAAGGAGGTAGCTAGGGTAGTGGAGGCCCGTTATGAAAAAGAGGCCCAAAGGCTCAAAATAGAAAAGGAGAAAAATGCAAACCTTATGGGGTTGCTTACTAAGCTGGCCCGACCTATCAATGTCGCCCCTTCGGAGGCTTCCACATTTGAGGCTCCACTACCATAGAGTGACATAGACTCCTTGTGAGCAATGAAGAAGAAAGCCCAGGTGGTCAACGAATGGGTCGCTCTGCAAATAGGGAACACCCGGCATTTCCTGGTATCCACCCTCCTGGACTTATATGCGGCCCGACATGTTCTGCACCAGGCAGAGACTCTCATTGACCTATGGGAGGGTGATATTGAAAACTATCAAGCATGGAAGGTAGAGCTTGAAGAACTCCTCAGCCTAAGGGAGGAAATGGTTTCTAAATCCAGGATTCTGGAGGATGAATCATTTGATTTCATGAGAACCCAACACTCTAGACTTGACCTAACATTGGAGGTAACCAAGCAACTAGTGGGGACTCTACAGGAGAAGGTCAATGCAGTGAAATATTCTTTCAATTTATACAAGTATTTTGTAACAAAATTTTTTGGGGTTGACCCCCTCAGTACAGATACGTGCACGCCAGAAGATTCAGTTTTGGGGAATTTTGATGAAATGATGAAGGCCTGATATCAGTCCCCAGAGGGAATAGATGGTGCTCAAATGATAAGATTAACTTGTATGGTGCTTAGTGGCCATGACATGGCAAAAATGGTCGATGAATTTAAGGAGAATGTTCCAGGCCTGGGGGAACAAATTGAGGTGGCTAAGTACCAAAGGGCTGGCCTGAAGGATATCGACGAAGATGGCATCTTCCGCCTCCTCTAGGCCTTCAATGATAACAAAAAACAATAAAGTTTCTCCGAAGGCTGGAGAAAACCCAAACATTTGGTATTCTTTATTCTTTCAGAACATAAGTTCCCGGATCCCAGAGTCTCGGATCCCAAATTTTGTATTCTTTCAAGTGATCCATGTCTTGGTCTCCGAGGCCGACCGGTCACTTTCAGAAGTGGTTAATAAAGACTGTCAGAAGGTAGTTGGCTACATCAAGGGGGCGTCAGATCAATAGTTGGCTTTCTGACAGATGGTCTTCTCGAGGCTCTATTTCAGAGGTACACCTGGCACATTGGAGATAGGGCACCACATTTCCCATTTATGAGGCATGTAACCTTGATCCCCGGGGGTCTGATTTCTTCTTTCTCTCTCCTGGCTCTCTTATCGAGGCCGATTCTTCTGCTGTATATTCTTGTCTCATTCTTCTGACATGTCAAGCCTATTCCATCTCAAGGTCTTTTGTAGGGTGGCGCAGGCAGTACCAGCCCTCAGATATTGTATTTTATTGAAACATGATGTGAAATAGGGTTAGGGTTAGGGTTAGAAGAAAGTGTATAAATAGTAACACCAACCCATTTCCTAGGGTCGGTGAAATTGATGATTTTGCTATCCATAGTAATAGAAAAGTGATTTTTCATTTTAGTTGCAGAGCTCAATGCTCCATTGTTTCACTTTCCAATAGTTAGATGCTCCCATGGAGCCACCATTGTATCACGCACCAGTGCATGCTGGAAGAAACATTAATGAAGAAGGGAGAATTCTTTGCAATGATGTTGTTGGCATTCAAACTTCTAAGTTAATGGTATTTTATGCTTCATGTTCTTTATGTCTTCTGCTCTGATATGTCAAGTAGATTAACGACCTCTTTTCCCTTGCTACTGATAAAATACTAACTGATGGTTTCATATTTCTTTGATATTTAGTGTAGTATATCAGAGCATTATTGATGTTTTGAATATTTAAGCATGACTATAGTTAGATGAAGTACCTCTAACCCTATAGGATCTTTTTTATTTTATTTGCTAAGTGTAGAATGCTTGGAGGAACCTCACCTTACTGAATCTCTGGAGAGAACAAGTTGAAGAAACCAGCTATCCCCCTCAAAAATAGTCACCTCTCTCAACCAAGCCCCGCACCATCGTGACCCAACACCAAGGTGCTTGGAGGTCCAGGGAATCTAACTTCCCCAGATAACCTTAGCAGGCGGAGTTGGCTGGTACCCCCGGTACCCAGTGACAACTTATGACTGTTGGCAAACTCGGTCAGCAAAACCCCGTCAATAGAAACTGGTGCTAGAAAGAGGGCATGAACTCATCCCCCTCTCGAGATTATGATTTTACATGTCCTGAGGGTTCCCTGAGTTATAGTTTTAGTAGTCAAGCCTTCAGTGGGATTGGGTCTTTCTCCCCTATGAAATTTGAAAGAATCCTTAGGTCTGCCCCAAACCCCAGAAGGTTTGTCAAACTCGAGCCTCCTGCTCAAAAGAAACAGACCACAAAAACCACACCAACCACTATTGTCTGGGGGTCTAAAATACCTCAGAATACCCAAACTTCTCAGACAATCTCAGGAACCAGCGCTCAAACTACCTGAAATCTAGTTCCCCCAATGGCTACATATTTCGGAAACACCAGGTCCCCAATGGGAACTTTTCTTGGCGCAATCAACAACTTACCCTCGCACTGGGAGAAGATCTGCCCATAATATGAGCACTTAGGCTCACAGACCGCAGAAGAGCATTTACAGGCATATAAGGATGCTATGAACTGACACCAAATCCAGCATGAAGATGTTGTGACCTGGATGTTTCCCTTTTCTTTAGGGCAAGGTGAGTTGAGCTGGCACCTTAACCTTCCTGCCAACTCCATTAACAGTTGGCAGGACATGGAGGACACCTTCTTGGCTGCCTTTTGTGTACATGTGGACCCAGCCTGGTCCCATAGCCAGTTCATCTCCATTAGGAAGGAACCCAATGAACCTCTTGCAGCATTCAACCATCAGTTCCAGCATGCCTTGAAGCGGTGCACGGGCCCTTTCATTCCATCCCCAGAAGTAACCATACAGACTTACCTTAACTCGATGGACCCCTTCGTTGCCACTCTCCTTTGGAGAACAACCGCCGCGGGCGACTGGGACACTTTGGCAAAGGTTTACAACCTAGCTTTAGAATTATCTCGTGGTCTCAACAAATCCCCGGGCGGGATTGGGCAGAGCGCACCCTTCAACATGATCCCCAGCGGAACAACATATGCCGGGGGGTATAACCCCAATCTGGCAATGGGTGCTCCCTCAATGGCAATGAATCCCCCACCACCTCTGATAGACCAGTAGGCCTGGTACATTTATCCAATGCAAACTTAAGTGGTACCAGGTCTGGAAGCTTTCCCTTGGAATCAGCTACAGTAGGCACAATAGCCTTAGGCACGACCGTCTGGAGTGCCCTTCTTTTAGTCGTCCGCGACTGGAGGATTGCTGCCCTCGACTCTGGCTAATATTGCTGCCTTCCCGGGAAACCAAAAACAACAACCATCACACTGTGACACCAATACTCAGTTGACCACCGAGGTTGAGTCCCTCCGACGAATGTTGTCTACCTTGACTGTGGACATGGGTCAACTGAAGGCGGGGTCCTATGCTCCCCAGAATTCTAACTCTCAGAGGGGGAATGTATTCTCTGACCAACGAAACAATACTGTCGGGGAAAGAAACTTCAACAACGAGCCTAGGCCCAATCAACAGCAATGGAACAATAACACGAATGTCGGAGGTCCACCTCCAAACCAAAATGCTAACCAAAATGGTGTTGGACCATCACATTTCACACCAGTCGCAGACTTTCAGCCCATGACTAATTGGTGTAGATGCACGACATGGGTTCACACAATGAGGTAAATTGTGCTACGTTGGAAAAAGTCATCATGATCTCCCAGCTAGATAGACAGCAGTCACATGATGCTACCCCTCTAGAGCCTCTTGTGCAAGATTCAACCCACAGTTCCTTCACTTGTGAGACCATCTTCTTCGGGGCTTCTGGGGAAGATGAAGAGGAATCTGAATTGCATGGATTCTTTGATGAATCTATCCCGCCCTTCGAGGCCAACACCTTCACCAACCCACAGACTCCATACAATACTCAGAGTCAGGTTGGTAAAGGACCAGCTTACATGCCTACGCCCCTATCAAGGACACTCCTCCTCCCCGGGATAACGCAACCGACCGACCCGCTCCTCTAAAGGGTTCTAGCTCTAACCAAGAAAAAGACCTAGCCGAGGGAAATCACTAATTCTCAGGAGGAAGATTTAACATTACGAGGGCGTTAGAACAGACCACCACCTCCATGACCTTGATGGAGGTCTTGCTAAACTGTCTCGAGCAGAAGAAGTCTCTTCTGAAGCTCTTGGGAAACTTGGAAGTCGTCAGCCGCCCACCCAAGACTGTCTCGTTGAAAGATGCTAACACGACTGTCTTTCGGGGGAACAATGAAGATCCTCCCTTCCTACTAGGCCTGAATATCCAAGGCAAGAACATACACAATTGCTTAGTAGACTCCAGAGCTTTGGGTAACATCATTCCCTTATCCATTTGTCAAAAGCTCGGATTCCATCCCACCCCATCTAATGGTGCAGTGATCCAGCTAGATAAGACTGCCATAAAAATGGTGGGGGAATTGAAGAACATCTAGATACAGCTTATCCAGGACCCAAGGATAGCCAGCATAATTGACATCCAAGTGGTGGACATCCCAGAGACTTATGGGATGTTATGAAGTCAAAATTGGTCTAAGTATTGGTATAAGTCCTTGAATGGATACTTTTCGACTGACTTCACCCATTTATGGCTCCCCTGGGAAGGAGAATCAAACAAGATCCAGGTCGAAAGTGAACCCCGAATGAAACAGGCCCTTACCAAGGTCAAGAAGGTCAGTAAGGTCTTCTTCTCTGAGACTTCCCCTGGGGTGTACCGACCCTTTGAAATCTTAACATTCAATTTCATCCCCAGGGAAGATCCCATAGTGTTGCAGAGAACCTAGGACCTAGAAGAAAAGCTGAGAGTTGAGGTTGACTCTCAAGGTGCTACAATGGCCCTCGCTACACTCCTATCCAACACTTGGTGTCGAGTACACTATCAAAAATATTCAAAGCTTGAGTGTGGGCCCTACCTTTAAGTCGCCACCCGACACATTGATGCCTTCCGAAATAAAGAACATATAGCTGACTCCCCGAAGCCCAGTGTTCCTACAAGATGCACTCCTTTGGTGCCATCTCCCTGGGAATCCCAAATCCAAACTCCTCCAAAGGTAAACCCTACCTGCACGCCAACAGTTTGGGAGGAAGCTCCTCCCAAGTCTCCCGAAAACAATTCAAAGGCTACTTTCACTCCCTAGCCCCAAACTATGAATAGCAATTTCTGGACCCTCAAGTTTGATGGGTCCCGATCCAAACAAGGTTGCGGGGCCAAGGTAGAATTAATCAACCCGTGAGGGAATTCCTTCCTCGCGTCTTATAGACTACAGTTCAACTACACAAACAATGTCACAAAGTACAAGGCTTTGGTCCTTGGACTCTTATTTGTGTTAAGGAAAGGTGTCACCCGCCTCCAGGTTCTGGGTGATTCAGAGTTGGTTGTCAAACAGGTCCGGAGTCAATACACATGCCACGACAAGAGACTGGCCACATACTACAATCGGGCTTGGAGCCTTATTGAAGATTTTGATGCCTTTGGCATTGATCTCATTCCCCGATGATGGAACTATGTCCCGGATGCCCTTGTTGTTTCTGCCAGCACACTTGAGCCAATGGTTGGCTCGCGACTCAGGAGATTTTTAGTTGAGATGGTCCCCACCCCGTCCATTCCAGATAATGTCACCCACTTTCAGGTTTTTGAGGATGACCAACATATCCTAGCCTTCATGGCCAATGTTGGCATCTTTGAAGACTAGATAGTGGAGGAACAAGACCATGATGATGCTGGGCAGGGTGATGAAGACGATGGGATCATGGACCTACCTACTAATACCATCCTGAAGGGGATGGTTGTGCTAGAATGAATCTTTGACTCGGACCCTCGGGCCCAGGAGAAGATGTCATCTTCCTCCAAGGGAGGAAAGTTTGAAAAGGTAAACATCGGCCAGCTCGGTGAAGAAAAGATGATCCACATTGGCACCTCCTGCTCCCCTGAAGAGAAGGAGAAGATTCTCGCAGTTCTTCGACAAAACATAGATGTAATTTCATGGGGTCATGAGGATTTGAAAACATACGACACATCCATTATGACTCATACTATTCCCCTGAAACTTGATGTTAAGCCTTTTCAGCAAAAGCAATGACCGGTCAACCTACTGATCGAGCCTCTAATTCGTCAAGAGGTAGAAAAATTATTGTCAGCCAGGATAATCTTCCCAATTTGGCACACTACATGGGTTGCCAATCTAGTCACTGTGAGAAAGAAGAACAGTGAGATCCACCTTTGCGTGGATTTCTGAAACTTGAATAAGGCCTCCAAGAAAGATAATCACCCTCTCCCTTAATTGGATGAGGTGTTATAGATAGTGAATGGATCCTAGATGATGTCATTCTTGGATGGGTACTCCGGATATAACCAGGTCATGGTTAAGTATGAAGATAGGGAGAAAATAGCGTTCACCACCAAGTGGGGAACGTTTGCATATAGGAGAATGCCCTTTGGCTTGATTAATGTAGGGGCCACATTTTAGAAGGCCATGGACATTGCATTCGAGGGCCTTGCGAATCGGTACATAATCATCTACATGGATGATTTGACCATCTTTTCCTGGGACAGGCGTGACCATTCCAGCCATCTCGCTCAGATCTGCGAGAGATGTCGCTGGTATAGAATATCCCTCAACCCCAAGAAGTGCATATTTGGGGTCACTGAAGGGAAGTTGCTCAGACATATCATCTCTGAGAAGGGCATAGCCATTGACCCTAAGAGAGTTGAAGCATTGTTAAACCTACAAATGCCCGACAGCAAAAAAGAGATGTGATCTTTTATTGGAAAGATCAACTTCGTCCGGCGGTTCATCACTAGATTCGCTGAAATAGTCAAACCACTCAATGAAATGATGAAAAAGGATACCAAGATTGAGTGGAGTCCTGAAGCAAAGCGAGCATTCGCCCAGATCAAGCAGACAATAACAGAAGCACCCATCCTGGCTAGTCCGGACTACTCCCTTCCGTTTTACATTTACTCTTTTGCTTCGTCGCATTCTACCGCGGTGGTGTTGACTCAAAAGGTTGAAGGGAAAGAATGACCAATAATTTTCATGAGCTCCCCCTTCAAGAATGTCGAAGTCTGATATTCATCACTAGAGAAACAAGCCTTTGCTCTAGTTCACGCCGTGAAGAAATTTTGGCATTACATTCTCTGGAGCAAGGTACATGTTATCATTCTAGACTAGGTCGTTAAGTCTCTGCTAATGCAGAGTGAGTTGGGTGAAAGATGGGGGAAATGGATGGCCATCCTCTAGGAATATGACTTAAAAATGCAGCCCATGAAGATATTCCGGGGCCAGGGACTGAGTCGAGCGATGGCAGAAGAGACTCCCCGCATAGAATGTCAAGCTTACACAGTGGAGTCCATCACTCAAGACCCGTGGTATACTGATCTGGTATATTTTCTACTAAATAAAAAATGCCCAGAGGGGTTAGCTCCCAATAAATGTTGCACCCTACGGATGAAAAGCGCTCACTTCATGATCAAAGACTTCACGCTCTACTGCAGGAACTATGAGGGAGTGTACCTCCGGTGCATCGATAAAGACCAAGCTGTGAAGGTGATTGATGAATTTCATGGGAAGTTTAGAACCGGGCATGGCTCAGCCAACGCCACTACCCATTAGATCCTTCGGGCTGGATACTATTGGCCCTGTATATTCAAAGATGTTTACACTCATGTTAGAAAATGCCACACTTGCCAAACCGCGCGCATCATGAGCGTAACCCAGCTATGCCTTTGCAACCAGTCTTCGAGGCTATGCCCTTTGCCTAATGGGTGTTTCACTTCATCAGGAAAATCAACCCCAACTCATCTGCCAACCACCGATACATTCTCACTGCTACTAATTACTGCACTCGGTGGTCCGAGGCTATACCGTGCAAGAATAACACGACAGACATAGTTATCAAATTTCTGGAAGAAAATATTGTCACAAGGTTTGGAATGCCCTTTGCTTTGGTATGTGACAATGGTTCGGTGTTCTCTTCAATGCAATTACTCAAGTGGACCTACAATCGAAAGATCACTCTGAAGTTTTCCAGCAACTATTACCCCCAGGGGAATGGCGTTGCTGAATCTATGAATAAAAATATACTTGAAGTGATCAAACACCTGCTAGAACAAAATCCCCAAGATTGGCATCAAAAGTTAAAGTTTGCCCTCTGGGCAGATCGCAATCGAATCAAGGCCGCCCTGGGAACATCCCCGTTCCACCTAGTTTATGGCCAGAACCCTGTATTCCCAATTAGCTTACAGATCCCAGTTTTACAGTTTATGCAGGAATTCAGCAATAAGGATAACATTGTGGAGGTTCGGCTCCTAAATCTGGTGCGAATGGAAGAATAGCAAGATGCAACTCTTGAGCATTTTGTGTGTCATCAAGCAGTGGTAAAATGATGGTTTGACCGCAGGATAAGGCTTTTCAGATTTCAAACTTGGTCCTGTTGTGGGACAAGGCCCATGAAAAGAAAGGAAAGCATACCAAGTTCCAACGGCTCTAGCTCGGACCATATCTAATCTTAGAAATCTGCGGGGCAAATACTTACCACCTTAACACCATGATTGGGGAACCTGTCCCATTGCCCGTTAATGGACAGTTTCTCAAACACTACTTGGAATAGGGTAAGTTTGTCCAAAATTGTACTTTATGTAAAGCCTTTCGCTTGTAAATATTTCTTTCCTTGTGCCTTGTTGGGAGGTACCGTGTCTTGTAAATAGCCTTGTCGGCTACCCTCCGGGGCAGTCCTCTTTTGGTAATTTTTGTGAACGTTTCTGGTTTTCTTTTCGAGTCCCAACGTTTTGTTCTTTTTTGTAAGGATTGGAATGCTTCGCATAAACTCTGGTCTTCGGTACGATGTCTGTAGCATGGTGAACTTAAGAATCTATCTTTAGCATAGTGGAACTGGCCCGACCTTTGGAGCTGTTTTACAGGTTTGGTGGTACATTTTAAGCAATCTCCTTCGGGTTTTATCCCTGGAGGTCTGGCAATCATTGAAACAAAAAATATAAGGAACAAGTAATCGGACATGCCAAGGGTAGATCGGTTGTACTGGTTGGTTGACCTAGGTCTAAAACTTTAAAGAATTCTTTCCAGGTTTGGAGTTTTAACCCCTACTCAACATATAAAATAGGTGGAAAGGTGAAAGAATAACCGCCATTAAAAGTGGCTAAGCTTAAGCTTAATGGTGAAAGAAGTACCACCCTTCCACCTAGAAACGAACAAAATAACAAGAAAAAAGAAAGCGGGATGAAGCTCTGATCTCCAGGAGAAATGAACAAATCTGATGACTGGTTCAATGTAATTAGTGCCTCTTCTCTACTCCTCCCAGAGGTCATCGGCTTGATCTCCTTCCAAAGCACACACACCACCACTGATGGAAGACTATGGAATAGATCCTGTGTGGTCAGATTCTCTCAGATATGTTGCTCCTTGCTTGTCAGACACTTCGAGTAGTGACTTGTTCTAGTGTTGCTAACCAGAGATTCTGTAGCTCTCAAATGCGCTAAGGCATTTGTCCCAGATAGTCACCATTTGTTATGCCCTGCATCCCCATCCCTATATTTTGTGTGCAAAATGTTGAGTCCCCCCATTTTTTTTTGCTTGTGGTTCTTGCCTTGTCTTTCTCCTTTTGTTTTCTTTCTCTGGGGTTTTCTTCCCCACGGTCGTGTTTTGTTTTGTTAGTTTCTCGTTCCTTCGGGATCCCGGGTCCCAGATTTTGTCATCCTTTGTCGGGAGCCAGATTCTGGACTCTGAGATTCTTCGCCATGATGTTCTCTTTCCTTAAGGTGATATCGTCGCAGGGAATCTCTAGGCCCGGAGTCCAAAGGTTTGTCTTTCCGGAGTTTGCTGATGAAGAGGTGGATTGCTTTTTACCGCGGGTATAAATAGAAGTTACCTGTCATTTTCACATTTACCGCGATTAAACACTCAAGCAATCAGAGCGATTTGCAGAGATTTAATGATAATCCAGTGCTAAATACTTCCATCATTTCTGAGCGATTGTGAGTGGTTTGCGGTGGCTGATTATGATCGTTTGAAGGTTGCAGCTATTATAGAGCTTCTGTGGAGGCTTCTTTCCTCCTCCTTTCTGCATTCTTAGGTTGGTGCCTCTTTTCCCTTCAGTTTTCCTTCTGTTTGGTGTTGTTTTCTTTCTGTTTTTGGTTCTCTTTGCCTCTTTCTTCTATTTTGGTTATTTTTGTTTCTTTCTGGTTTTGTCGCCCGTTGGTAGGTCGGCTCTACCAGAGGGTTGTCCGCCCTCTGTGCAGGTGTAGTTAGCCTGTAAATAGTGTAGGAAGCTGTAAATAGTCTGTGTTTGCCTGGTTTCTTGTAGATATTCCTTCCACGGTGTGTATATGTGTAATTTTAGTATATATTTGTTATATATCCCTCCGTTCCCCATGTATATATCCCTCAACTCCAATGTATATCCTATGTATATCATTTTGGATAGTTTAGCAAGCTCGTCGAGTTGCTCGTGTCGCTGGTTTTCCACCCGTAAGCTCGTTTTGAGCATAATACCACCTATTTGAAACTCGGCTCTCGGCCGGTTTCAAACAGGCAATTTTCTCTCTCCTTCGTAAAACCAGCCTGTCCCTCATTTATGTCCCATGCTCGCATTTAAATCTGTCCAAGTGGCCTTCACTTTTTGTGCATCTAGACAGTTGGCTCCGCCGTCATCGCCATAACTCCTATTTATTACCTACCCACGTGGCGCCCATGTGGGCCTGACGGTTTGCCTTTTTGCACATCTTCACCAACGGTTACCTCTCTAGCCTCTGGGTCTCCTGCCATCATCCATCCTGTGTCCTTCTTACCAAATGTGATAAAATTCCCGGACCCAAATGGTCAATTAAATTCCTAAGTTCATAATATGTATGTGCTTTCCAGAGTTTTTGAATGAAACTAACTTTTCAAGGAAAGCAGACATCACGGTGGTAAGATCTCCAGACCCCAGAGTATTTATTTATTAATGCATTCTGACGGTCACTTTACCTTGCAGGTTTCCGGAGTACACTTCTAAACATGTCTGAAGCATCTGCATCCTCACCACCCAGAAGTCCGGAACTACCTTCCACAGCGGCTACCAGAGTGACTATTAAATCCAAAATAGAGAGGGCTTTAGAGAAGTTGCCCCTAAGCATGAATTTTGTGAAAGACAGTGTTATCATGAGCTCGAAGATCGAGTCTAAAGTTAAACTCATTACCGACACCAGCGTCGGGACATGGCCCGAGATGCAGGCCTTAGTGAAAATGATGTACATCCAACGACAGGCTGGAGATCAGCTAGCCATCAATGTCGGGGACTCTGAGATTCTTAAGGTGGCTTGTTTCCCATGCTCTGTACAATCTCTAGAGCTTATTCTGATAATGGCCGCCAATTATAACTCTTATGTCCAGGCTATTATGCTCACAGCCGCAAAACCCATTGGGTACCCAACTCCTCTGGTATCCCTCGACCCTGACACCTTCCAGGCAGGTCTAGGGATCCCTCAATTTGACAAACCTGTTGTGGTTACAAGGTCAGATGCCTTGGCCCAATTCACGCAATTGGAGGAGGCCGCCGGATATATATGAACAATCACTGGCTCAAGGTTCCGAAGAGGGACCCCAAGAGGATGAAGATAGAGATTCCCAGGTCTGAGTTCAAAGAGAGCATCCAGATGGGAATGATAACACTATCCCGAGTCTTTGGGAAACCCTCTACCCAGGAATTCACTCCATGGATGTATTATTTCCTCCTTGGCATCTCCACTAAGGGAGGGTACTTCGACTGGGCAGCTATAATTTCAAACCATGTCGACTCCCAATTCCTCACACTAGCCAAGAAGAAGAAATTTTACATGACTTCTTACGTTTTCTGGGTCATGGCACAACAGAGGCCCCATGCCCATGGGCTACTCACATATGGCGTCCTCAAGCTTAGCTCAGATCAAAAATCCCCATGGGATTACTTCCCACAGATTCAATGGGAGGCCAGCTTCCCTAGTTTCTGCAGAGTAAACGACGGGTTCATTTACTATCACCTGCTCACACCCACCCGGGACACAAGATATCGCCTATCCACAGAGGTGATGAATTTGGTTTAGAGCTACAGAAATTATTACATCCAATTCCAACAGCACACTTATATTAGGGTCACCGACTTCTCCAGAAAACCCTACTTGTTGCCCAAGCACTGTGGGGACAAGATAGTTCTCTTGGAATACTGCAGGCAGATGATGGAGTTGCATGCATTCTTTGCCTTAAAGAAGGTAACCAATATTTCATTCCCAATCACTTGTGGGAACTATTCATGTAGTTTGGCCACCGCAAAAGAGGCAGATAACGAGCTTAAAAGCTACAACCTAGAAGAGTTCTACTTCACGCGGAAGAATTTTGATCCGCACAGCAAGATTGTAGCGGCACTTCCTCGGGCTTCAGAGCCCCATCAATACCTTATGGAGGACTTTTGGGAAGATTTCCAGGATGAGGTGGAGGTACGGAGCCGGCACTACGTCAGGATGATGCATGGCATCATGGAAAGGTTGAAGCTCCGGAGGTTCCCGGAGGACTTCTCGGATGTCGGCCCCACGATCGATCCCCAATACAAAGCAAAGGGGATCGATACAATGGCCCTCCCACCGATAAATTGGGATGCCCAGGAAGGGCCAATAATTAAGGACTTCACCCGAGAGGTGGTTGAGCATAGCCAACATTACTTCAAGAAGATGTGCCCTAGGAGTGTCCGCAGAGCAGCCCAACCAGTACCAAAGTTAACTCTGGGGGCCGGGACTTCTTCACAGAGAGTGGATAAAGGGAAAGGAATAAATACAACTCCTCCTATGCAAGAAGTCCCCATAAAAGAACAAATAAAGCAATCAGTGGCATCCTCCCAACAAATGAGGGAGAAGTTAATCACACGGCTGGCCACTCCAGTATTCATGGCCGGGCCAATTCATTCCCCTTCCTCCCCATCATTGGCAGCCTTGATGGTAAACGCAACGGGGGTAGATCTAGTGGAACAAGTAGCACTAAGGGATGCAGGGCCACCCTTAGTTACCCGAAGAAGGAAGAGGCTTAACCAAAAGCCTAAGGCAGATCCAAGGTTGGGTATGCCCCAGACCCCATAAGTGGAGATCCTCTCTTCCAGTTCCCCAGAGCCGTAGAGAGAAACAGAGCCTGCTGAAGTCCCAGTCAGTCCTCCCTCGCAGGATGAATTTGATGATGTCTTTGTAACCGACGAGTTCGGGAAACTGTAGGAGGACACCAAGCAAACAGAGGCCGAAGTCCCAGCCCTAGAGGAAGCTGTGGAACAAGAACCTGCACAGGAGCAGGAAGAGCAGATAGAAGGGGAAAAGGAAGCAGAGCCGGAGATCACCTTCGAGGCTCCGGAGATGTAAGATCCAGGGGTGGACCAACAAAGGTAGAATGAACAAACGACATCTGCTAGGGGAACCAGACCTACGGGAGTAACCGTAACCCCAGCTGCCATGTTCCAAGCGCCACTCCCAGGGGTGACCTTTGGGAAAGTAATAACCACGGCCTAGACTTTAAATCTCGGCCTAGTACCTCCACTATTGCCAAAGGATGTGTTGATAGAAAAAGAAACCCCGGCGACAGATGCCGAGGAACAAGAGGGGCAACAAGAGGAAGAAATCCCTCAGGAAGCCAACAGGAGTCCAAATGAAGCGATGGATACAAAGGACAAGGCTGAGGAAATAAATGTCACTGGGGAGGATACAACCGATAAAGTAAAAGACACAGGCAAAGGGGCAGATGAGACCCACACCACTAAGGAAGAACAGTCGCAGGGCACCAGGGAAGAACCAAAAGAACAAACTTTGGTGAATAAGCCACCCCTACTGCCTCAGTGGTTAGTGGAGAGCAAGGAAAGAAAGGCTTCGTCCACTCCCAGAGCTTCTCTCTCCCTGGCTGAAATGATGGCTCAGGTCCAGGCCCCACCAAAGGCCAAGAAAGCTCGGACGGTTCATACTCTTCGAACTGGGTCAGGCGGAGAAATAGTTGTCATTATGGCGACACCTTCCCTAGACGCTGATGAAGCAACCACAAAGCCTGAAGATTATAACATTACAGAGGTATCACTGGGAAAGAGGGGAAAACAGGGATAGGTGGACCTGTTGAAGGAGGCAGCTAGGGTAGTGGAGGCCCGTTATGAAAAAGAGGCCCAAAGGCTCAAAACAAAAAAGGAGAAAAATGCAAACCTTATGGGGTTGCTTACTAAGCTGGCCTGACCTATCAACGCCGCCCCTCCGGAGGCTTCCACATTTGATGCTCCACTACCACAGAGTGACATAGACTCCTTGCGAGCAATGAAGAAGAAAGCCCAAGTGGTTGACGAATGCGTCACTCTGCAAATAGGGAACACTCGGTGTTTCCTAGTATCCACCCTCCCGGACTTATATGCGGCCCAACATGTTCTGCACCAGGTAGAGACTCTCATTGACCTATGGGAGGGTGATATTGAAAACTATCGAGCATGGAAGGTAGAGCTTGAAGAACTCCTCGGCCTAGGGGAGGAAATGGTTTCTGAATCCAGAATTTTGGAGGACAAATCATTTGATTTTGTGAGAACCCAACACTCCAGACTTGACCTCACATTGGAGGTAACCAAGCAATTAGTGGGGACTCTACAGGAGAAGGTCAATGCAGTGAAATATTCTTTCAATTTATACAAGTCTTTTGTGACAAAAATTTCTAGTGCTGACCCCCTTAGTATAGATACGTGCACGCCAGAAGATTCAGTTTTGGGGAATTTTGATGAAATGATGAAGTCTTGATATCAGTCCCCGGAGGGAATAGATGGTGCTCAAATGACGAAATTAACTCGTATGGTGCTTAGTGGCCACGACGCGGCAAAAATGGCCGATGAATTTAAGGAGAATGTTCCAGACCTGGGGGAACAAATTGAGGTGGCTAAGTACTGAAGGGCTGGCCTGAAGGATATCGATGAAGATGGCATCTCCCGCCTCCTCCAGGCCTTCAATGATAACAAACAACAATAAGGTTTCTCTGGAGGCCGGAGAAAACCCAAACATTTGGTATTCTTTATTCTTTCAGAACGTAAGTTCCCGGATGCCGGAGTCTCGGATCCCAAATTTTGTATTCTTTTAAGTGATCCGTGTCCCGGTCCCTGAGGCCGACTGGTCACTTTCAAAAGTGGTTAATAAAGACTGTCAGGAGGTAGTTGGCTACATCAAGGGGGCGTCAGATAAACAGTTGGCTTTCTAACAGATGGTCTTCTCGAGGCACCATTTCAGAGGTACACCTGGCACATTGGAGACAAGGCACTGCATTTCCCATTTATGAGGCATGTAACCTCAATCCCCAGGGGTCTAATTTCTTCCTTCTCTCTCTTGGCTCTCTTCTCGAGGCTGATTCTTTCGAAGTATATTCTTATCTCATTCTTCTGACATGTCAGGCCTATTCCATCTCAAGGTCTTTTGTAGGGTGGCGCATGTAGTACCGACCCCCAGATATTATATTTTATTGAAACATGATGTAAAATAGGGTTAGGGTTAGGGTTAGAAGAAAGTGTATAAATAGTAAGACCGGCCCATTTCCTAGGGTCGGTAAAATTAATTATTTTGCTGTCCATAGTAATAGAAAAGCGATTTTTTATTTTAGTTGTAGAGCTCAATGCTCCATTGTTTCACTTTCCAATAGTTAGATGCTCCCCTGAAGCCACCATTGTATCACGCACCAGTGCATGCTGGAAGAAACATTAATGAAGAAGGGAGAATTCTTTGCAATGATGTTGTTGGCATTCAAACTTCTGAGTTAATGGTATTTTATGCTTCATATTCTTTATGTCTTCTGCTCTGATATGTCAAGTAGATTAACGACCTCTTTTCCCTTGCTACTGATAAAATACTAACTGATGGTTGCATATTTCTTCGGTATTTAGTGTAGTATATCAAAGCATTATCGATGTTTTGAATGTTTAAGCATGACTATAGTTAGATGAAGTACTTCTAACCCTGCAGGATCTTTTTCATTTTATTTGCTAAGTGTAGAATGCTTGGAGGAACCTCACCTTACTGAATCTCTGGAGAGAACGAGTTGAAGAAACCAGCTATCCCCCTCGAAAATAGTCACCTCTCCCAACCGAGCCCCGCACCGTCGTGACCCGACACCTAGGTGCTTGGAGGTCCAGGGAATCTAACTTCCCCGGATAACCTTAGCAGGCGGAGTTGGCTGGTACCCCCGGTACCCAGTGACAACTTATGACTATTGGCGGACTCGGTCAGCAAAACCCCGTCAACACTTGTGATGTGCCCAAGGTTATTACATTTCTAACATGTGGTTTTATCCGCTGACTCTTTCCTAATGTTATCTTGTCTATATCTAGATTGATCAGGTTACCTGCATTCTTCTTTCTTGTGCCCATATGCATGACAGTTAAAGCAATAACTAGAAAAATATTTAAAAGGGGCTTCACCTCTGCAATCTCCCTTCATGTCTCCAACCTTGTTACATCTAAAACATCTACATTTGAAAGGTCTGATATGTTATTTAGGTTCTTCAAGAGTAGGTTTTTCTCCATCAGTCTTCACATCAGATTTTTCTTCTTGATTCTTGGAACATTTAGCTTCATTGAAGCCAACATCAGTCATGTCTCCTTTAGGTTTGTGTCTTTCTCTTTGTTCATAGATCAAGTCACTGCTCATGTGAAGTCTCTCAATATGTTTCTTTCCCTCAACAAGTTCACCTTTTATGATCTGATTATATTTCTCTAATTCCAGATACTTGTTCTTCTAGTGATCAAGTTTAGTCTTCATTTCTCCCATCAGAATTTAGCATCCTTCAAAGCTTCTTCAGTTTTCTTTTTAGCATCCTTTTCTTGTCAAATCTCTTTAGCCATTATTTCATGATTAAGTTTTAAAGTATCATTCTCTTGTTCAAGTTGTTTTATCTGATTTGAAATATCATTGTCTGAATCCTCTTTTATCTAAACCATAAGATCTCGTCTCTAACTTTTGGAAAGTTCAAGTTGATCTTTTAGTTTCTTAATGAATCCCTCAACTCTTCTCAACTTGAATCTCAAGTCACCATTCTCTTCTTTTGCTTTGTAAAGGTCTTCAAGTGCCACTTCAAAGTTTTCCTCCAAACTTTCAGAATCTATCTTGATCTCCCTTAAGCTGTTAAACTTTCTCTCCAAGGGCCAACAACTCTAATACCAATTGTTAGAATTAAGTAATATTGAGAGAGGCGGGGGGGGGGGGGGGGGGGGGGGGGGGGAA
>MU226495.1:496702-508989 GCA_018584345.1 Thuja plicata
TAATTAAATCATTATTGATTTAATTGATTAAAGTCACCTCTTTACTTCTTATTCACTTAAGCTAAACTTTAGGCATGCAATAATTAAATCCTTACTAATTATTCATGCAACCTAGGTTTCTCCACCACCTTGGTGTTCGATCTCCTTTATAAGGATTGATCCCTTTGTATTTTTCATACTCTCTCTGAATGAACATTTTGTCTTTCAGAACATTCTCATCTCCAAGCTTCTCTTTTGTGACAGGCTTTTTGCACGTAGCAGATCTTCGTGGTTGAATTCTATGAATTCTAATAGGGAAAACCCCGGTGGGGATGGTACCCACAAATATGCACTAAAAGTATAGTGTCCCTGTTAGGAGACCTAGCCCTATTAGGAGCTAAGTATTACATTAGCACATTTCCTTGTTAGGGGAATACAAAACCCTGTTAAAGGTACACTAAGCACACAACTCTTACAATAAAAAATAGTTGTTGCAATCTCAAAAATGAACATTACAAGCATCATCTATGCTTAGATAGTTCCTGTTATAGCTCACAACTGTCTGATATGCATTCCATTTGCTTTATATCATCTCATCATTGCCTCTTTTTCTTCCATATATTTTTTCACACTTCGCTTAACAAAAAGGTCTTCATATTTATATGTGTAACATCATTTAGTCAACTCTCTAATACATTACAAAATAGAATCAATACTTATGCAAAGAGTAAACAAAGTTGACGACCTTATACTACCCAAGCATAGGTAATCCACATTCTCAATCCAACTTAGCATGTTTGGATTCCATCTCATACTCCCTTAATCATCGCGACTGTTCATCTGCCCAGTCTCCCTGTTACTTTGTTTTCGCATGACTTCAAAACATAGTAACTCACTACGATCAATACCAAAACTCAAGCAACTTTAACTGAAGGTTATACACATTCCAAAATGTCTTCCTCTAAGCTCGCATGTCATCAAACATCATATACTATCTTCACTGTCCAAAACCATATTGCTATACTCTGTCTTACTGATTACTGTACTAAGTCATTTTGCTATCTGCATCTCCAAAACTGTAAACAACTCCAAGCGGTCATCATACCAGATGTGTTTCCATAAATGACAACCCTCAAGTGTCCCATAACACTCCAAAATGCATCACTTGCCAACACTCTCTATATTCTTGCATTGTTCCAAAATCTCTTCTACTTTGATTTCTTGCCACCATACTCCCTCACTGGACCAAATCTTATCGCCATGAGAGGACGATGCAGACGCCATGAGATGCAAATCCTTACATACATGCTATGATTTATTTTCTCAATGTCCTCATTTGATTTGACAAACTTGCCCAACTTATCCCCTATCAACTTTAATGTCTCCTCATTCCAGTATTTATGCGAGGGATTGTAGAGTCTTACCCAAATCAACACTTCCTCCATGACCACTTGCTTTGGATTGAAGTTTGGCTTGAAGTATTGCATATTTTGTTTACTTACTAAAAAAAACATTCTATGTTTTAACATTTAAATGTAAATGTCCTCTTGTTCTTGTTCTTTTTTTTTTTTTTTTTTTTTTAAATAAAGCCATCAATAACAAATGAATTCTAGTAGTTCCAAATAAAAGGAATTTATTCTCACATATATTTAACTTAAAATTTGACATACATGTAAAAAAAAACAAAACATTGTCCCTTTAGTTTTATGAAGTGAGTGAATTGTTGGCATCAAATTCATGGATATCCACTTTTAAGATCAGATTAGCTTGTTGAGTGATGGAAAGAGGGCTGCGCCCTTGGTTGTGAGGCTTAGTAATGTCTTTTTAGATAAAAAAAATATTAACTTGGACTTGATTTTTACATGTCCAAGTTGTACGATCTCACTTTCTCAAAATCAAATGCGGTGCAATTTCAGAGTCGGCGTGTTGGGAGATAACAAGCTCAATCCTACGTTGACCAATAACAGTAGAGGCCTTTTGGATGGAGGAAAGGGTTAGACAAATGCAAATGGAGTGTGATTACAGAGGGAGAAGAAGCAGCATGAGGTACCCATTGGAAGCAGTGGAGACGAAGCATTATACTACGTCTGCACCCGTGCCGCTGGAACCATGGGACCGTCAGGCTATTCTCGACTATCGAAACAGAGTCAATGCTAATTCAAATGCTCGCAGATCTGATGAGCAGTACCCTCGCATGAGAGATGGAGCAGCGGCCGAGGAAGCAGATCGCTTAAGGTGGCCCAGGCTGAGAGATGTTTCGTCCTCTCCTTCAAGAATTCGCAGAAATCAAGATTGGCGCTTCAGAGAGCAGGGGCCGCCGTTTTACCACCATCAGGTCTGTGCACCCTCAAACCCTAACCATGCCCTGGATCAAGGAAGACTATTTCGATTGAGTGGGGAGAAAAGAGCTAGACTAGAAGTCAATAATGAGGAGGAGTTTCAGATGCGTAGGAGGCCCAAATTTCTACAGCATGAGCATTTCCGCTTTCCACTTTCGCCTCCGCCTCCGCCTCCACCGCTTCTTCCATCCCTCCCCCTTCCTCCCCCTTTTCCTCTCCCTACTCCTCCTCGAGATGTATATTTGCCGTCTCCGAGGGTTAAATGGCAGCATGATTTATTTGAACACGCCCCCAACGTGACGAACACGCGGAGGAGAGATAGGGATGCTGTTTCATTTGGTTCTTCCATTGCAGGCGGAAGAGGTTTTGATGGCTTTATTGCAGTGGAAGATGACTTGTCCAAAGGGGTGGAGGTGGATGAGGAGATGGATGTGGAAGACAGCAGGCGCAACCTTACATCTCTTTTATCTGACTTGAAAGATCAAGTATTAGCTTCTACGCCTGGTGCAAGGGCCCCGGAGCTTTCGGAAACAAGGAAAGAAAAGCTTCATATCAGAGGAAGAAATCAAAATGGGAATGAAAGTGTGGGTAGTATGCATTCGAAGAAATTAAAAAACAAAATTCCACCATCCACTCAGTCAAGCCAGAAGAAAGTGAAGACAAAGAAGAATCCAACCCAATCTTCATCTACTTCTGCATTTGTTCAACAAGGAAAAATGTCCCAAAACGGTTCCTTCTCTCGTTTACTAGAGGCAACCCCACAGGGTGAGCAGTCTTCTGAAACTAAGTATGAGCGGAATACAGCAGATCTTTCTGTTGTTTTCAGACGCAGTGGTATGGTTGCACAGGAGGTTGTCAGTTCTCAAGACAATAATTGGCGTGCGTTCGCGGGAACAAAGTCTTTTGCTTCAAAAGGATTGATTCCGCAGGAAGACCTTGAAGAGGAAGAAGGCGAGATTAAAAGTGCAGAGAGTTATGATGCCTTGTATCAAGGGAAGAGGTTGACAGACCATCAGAACGTAGATTCTCAATTAAAAACCAAGTCTACGAATCTGCCTTCAGAAATTATTTCATCTGAAAAGGATTTGATTATACAAGGAGATTCAACTCAGCCACCTTGTTATTTAGAGGGAATAGACATTGGGACTACATCGGCAGTACAGTCTGAGGAAAGATTTGTTCCTGAATGCAACTATTTTTCATTGGGTGGCAGGGGAAGTGATAGTCCAGCCACTCTAATATCTAATCCTGCTGATTGTGGACAGCCCACTGCAGAATCTATTTCGACTTGCATGACACACTTAAAGCAACACGATAACTTGTCTGTTAATGCTCCCTCCGAGCCCAACCTCACTTCAAGAGTCATGCAAGAGGGTAGCTACCTAGATACATCTTTGACATCATTAGCTTGCAAGGCTATTGACAAATTGGATGATAAGGAAAGACTGCAGAAGAAGTTGAAATTTGAGCAAAGAGAAAAGCCAGCATTAAATGATAATGTCAGACCAGAAGAATCTCTTTTGACATCTTCTGTTTTGCAAGCTCACACTGACGTGATGGAATCACAAGGAACTGTGACTAGGGATCAAGTGTTGGCAAATATAACACTGAGATCAAATTTATCTCATCAATCATCTGGGGTATATCAGATTCAAAGCTCGCAGCTGGAAAAGAAATACTCTCAAAGTACTATATCATTACCTACTTTGCCTCAAAGCAGGCTTTCTATTTCTAGCCAGCCAACTAAAACCAAAGTGGTGGCTAGTTCAGTTCTTGCTGGAAGGTCTCGAACGTGGCATCGGACCGATAATGTAACAAGTTCTTCTTTATTGGTCAAACCTCAAGCTATTCATAATGATACTACTTCAGTAGTCCAGAAAGTGGCTAAGACGGAGAAATCCCATTCTGCTGCCTATGTTCGCAAGGGAAATAGTCTTGTAAGGGCTCCTTGTCCTCCCATAGGTTTGTCATGTACAAAATCAAGTTTTGCCAGTTCATTGAATACTGACAAGACATCAACACTAAAATCTTCCTCTTTGAAAGTTATATCAGCAACAGGAGATATAGACAATGTTGTAACTGGTTTGGGCAGTAGTATTGGGTCCAGTGGGTTGCCTTCTACAACGGCATATAGGGTTTCCACCCCTGCTTTCGAGAGACCTACTACTCCACCTGTAGTTGGAGCTGCCAAATCACCAGTCTGCATTTCTGCCTCTCCTGAGTCTTTAGTTCCCGCATCGATGTCAGGCACTCCAGCTGAAGTACATATGTTGACTACTGGTGCACAAGGTGAAGATTGTAAGACTAATAGTAAAAGTGATGCAAGTGTGACCAACAATTTATTTGAAAGCCTGATGGGCGATCCATCACTGTTTAAAAGAAATCAGAATGAAGGTCACATTGAGAATGCCCTAGCAGGGCAAATGATGCATGTGAAGTGGAAGTCCAACCAGTTGATTGCAGATTCAATGTATAAAAAACAGGGTTTAGTAGCATCTATTGCTGAAGATGTCCATTTGCCACCAAATTGCCTGGTGCAGGATCGATACTATAAGAGAAAGAAGAATCAGCTTGTTAGAAGCAATTTGCCAATGGACAGAAAAATAACCAAGTCACTAGAGGCTCCTAATGTAAGTTCTTTGGATACAGAGTTGAAGGTTCAAACACTAAAAGATCAAAGGCGAATGACATTCATTCAAACAAAGCTTGGCAGAGGTATGCAATCTTGATTGACTGACTTGGTTTTCTTATTCTTTAATCTCCCTCCAAATAGAAAGTGTTTTAGCTAATGAAATTCCATGGTTCAGTATTTAGCATCATTAGTGGGAGACATTGCTATAGATGCAGGGGTGACATTTTAAAATTTAGATTTTGGGGGTTTCATGGTTATGTGTTGTGATTGTAAATATTTCTGGAAATACAAGCAAGGCCTAGAAAAGCTCGGATATAAATGTATTAGAACTTAGAATTCAAAATGGTATTTGGAAGATAATCTGAGAGAAATATGGGTGCTGCAATTAGACACGAATCTTATAGACTTAAAAGGCATTAGTATAGATGATCTCAGATAACATTGACATTTTGCTTATTATCACTTCATTAGTCGTGGGTGACTGATTACATACCAATCAGGACATAACAGTCATACACCTGCATGTCTGACATTTTCCTGTGTAATGGATCTGTTTTTCATAGCCAACTTATTCCCATAAAACTATGAGGGGCAATGTAGCAGCTGCACACCCAATTTTAACATGTCTGCTACACCTATTTGGAGCCACACAAGCCTACCAAATTCATACAATAAAAATATTTGTATGTCTCATAGCTTGTGCACCTATGTGTCATGATATGATTTGATATTTTTTGACATGAATTGTTTCATATTTCTTTGTATCCAATTATTGAATAGCTCTTCTCACCTTTCAAATCACCCCACAACTATATCGGGAGTTGAGCTGGCTGTTTCTCCCAAAAGATGCATCTATTTAGGAAACCACTACCATCCCAGTTAAGGATCTTACAGGAGGCTGTTAAATCACGTCATGAATCTTGAGGGAATATGCTGGACACATAGCAACAATCTCCCCTTCTGCATTACTTGAGGAGATTCGAACCCGTGACTCTGCTTTGATACCACTTGTTAGGAGTTGAGCTGGCTGTTTCTCCCAAAAGATGCATCTATTCAGGAAACCACTACCATCCCAGTTAAGGATCTCACAAGAGGCTGTTAAACCATGTCATGAATCCTGAGGGGATATGCTGGACACTTGCCAACAAACTGCTGGAGCCCGATCAAGTATTTCCAGTGTTTCGAGTTTTGAGGATAAAGGACGTGACTGCAGTGGGTAGGAAAAAAATTTCTTGGGTTTTGGAGATGGTGGAAAGACAGCTATTAAAATAAGTTAAAACCAAGAGAAACTGAAGTTTCAAAATGTAAATATTTTATGTTGTATCTGCAATTACAATCCTGCACTTTTTGGCTTTTTAGGCCTTCTTAGCCATTTTTCCCCTAAAGGGTTATCTTTGAAAATTTTTGTGCATCAAATGGTCCTGGCTGCCCAATCTTAAGAAAGGGGACATTGGTCACTTGAACCCTCAGGCACGTGTGCCCATTGAACACTTAGTATTTCCTCCTTTACCCTATATGGAATGGTAATGCTCTATGGTGTATTTTTGAAGCCTCCTGAACGCTGAAGAATTTCCATGTCTTTTTAAGAACACCAGATTGTTCTTTCCTGTTTGGCATCCTGCCCCTACCTGAGATGCCCTTTCTTAGTGTTTCCAGCCTATTTTGTTCCTTTTTCAGATTACTATAATATCACAAGTTTTCTCTATTTACCCATGTTTGACTGAAATTGAATCATAAACCATGCCGTATCATTTATGTTACTTGGTGCAGCAATGAAATTTAGTTATAGGTCTTAATATCCTGTCAGGTGCTAAACTTGTTTAGCTAATTCACCGATCTTGATGAGCACAGTTTTGAAGCAGAAGAAACATTGGACATCACAGTCTTCATGGGTATGGACCCTTGATGAAGCAGAGACGTCTAATATACCTCTTTTGCAGTCAAGGAGGGTGACACCTTTGCTCTGCCCTTGGAAAAGACCATCTTATGGAAAGTCAGGTCTTGTGGGAAAACTCAAAGCTGTACCAAGTATCAGTAAAGGTTCCCCTCTTTCTCTAATAAGGTGCTGACATCAGCTATACCAAATTCTTCTGTTTTTACAGCGATTGCTTTTTATAGAATGTTTACAAAGAATTCTTTAGTCGATTACCAAAATAATTATTAAACAAAGCAATTGCGTCATTTGTGTGATGGCAGGAAGAAGTTGAAGCGTCTCCAGAAGAGGGATACTGTTTACACAAAATCACTGAATGGTTTCTCATTACATAGATCAGGTGTTTTAAGTCTTGGAGGATCTAATCTGAAATGGACAAAGTCTATTGAGAAACGCTCAAAACAGGCTAGTGAGGCGAGTCTTATTCTAACATCTATAAATTTGTGTTAAGGATGTTGCAGCTTTTCCATTTTCAGACTACTGGTTGGTTTAGATAGAATCTGGTTCTATGTTTTGTAGGAAATAACAATGGCAGTAGCAGCCACAGAGAAGAAGAAAAGGGAGGCAAAGGCTTTTGGTGATGTTATTACTACTGTTTCCAAGGAAAATGCAGTTAGACGGTCTTTTAAGCCATCTCAAGGAATCAAATTACGTTCCCGCAAGTCAAAACAAGCAACAGGTATGTATTTTCGAAGGAACTTTATTCATTTGTTTATGGGTATGCCCTTGGCTGTAACTTACATTGTGGGCAGATTTAACTTTTAGAACAGTAATTTATTTATTCAATCTCCGAATTTGTATACTAAGTGCAGATGATTTTATGTGCAGTAGAGCATATTGTCCAAGTTGGTTTGTTTCGCTATAAGATGGATCCATCCAAGCGGACACTTCAGATGATACCTGGTGATGTTTATGTTATCCTCGTACTGTGGGAGTAACTAGCTATTCAGATTAAATTTCAAATTTGTTCCATAACTTGTACTTTTGTTGTTGATATTATAGCTGAAGAGTCACCTTCTAATTTCAATACATCATTGGCAAGACAAACAATGGATACGTCAAAACTTTTTACTCTGAAGGGTGTAACCATTGGTGATGATGAGTATGTTGCCTTATTTTTGTTCCGTTTGAAGTTTTGTATTATTAAAATATTTCAGAATTTGTCTTTTATTGTTTATATAATATTACGGTTTAGAAACTGGAATCACTTTTGTTTTTCAATCTGGTTTGACAAGTTCTAAATGTGCAAATGGAACAGATATTTGAGGGTAGGGAATGGAAATAAACTAGTCAGGGATCCAAAGAAAGTATGCCGTGTTCTGGCCAGTGAGAAAGTTAGATGGAGTTTGCACACTGCAAGGCGTCGATTAGCTAAGAAGCAACAATACTGCCAATTTTTTACACGCTTTGGTAAATGCAATAAGGAGGATGGAAAATGCCCTTATATTCATGATCGAGAAAAGATAGCTGTATGCACGAAATTCCTCAAGGGTAACTGCTCTAATGGAAGCTGTGATTTGACTCATCAGGTATTGTCAGATCCTAACTTCCTATTGGCTAGCTAAGGAGATGCCTGGAGACAAATAGATAGTTGCTATCATTAGTATATATGTCTATTTGCCACATTTCTTCACAAGTCTTTTGTATCTTTTTTTTTGTGCAGATCATTCCAGAGCGCATGGAAGATTGCTCCTTTTTTCTCCAAGGTACATATAAATGACACTAGTTTTATAGATAACATTTATTGAAACCATGTGAACCCATTATATTTGTTGACAGGTTTTTGCACCAATGAGAATTGCCCTTACAGACATGTAAATGTCAATCCTAAGGCACCTGTTTGTGATGGATTTCTTAAAGGTTACTGTGCTGAAGGAGATAAGGTATATCTTTTGTTAAAGTTAATCTTCAACTTTTGATTGCTGTAGTGTGTTTTGTGTACTGTAATTAAGTGCTTTGTTTGAAAGGGTGCCATACTAGGAGATAACATACGATATATCATATTATGTTATGGTTGACAACTGTCTGGAAAGACTGTATTTGTAGTTGAGGAGTCTGGGCTTATCTTTCTTCCAGTTGAAGTTTGTAATAACCCTCCAAAAGGAGACCAATTTTTTTCTTAAATCTACTAAAAGTTTATAATTTGAGAAGAAATTGCTTGTTTATAACTGTCACAGTTGAAGCAACTTCCTGAAATCATCAGATTATATCATAAAGTTTCCACACATGAATACTGAACTTTTTCCCACCAATTACAGTTTGTCCTTGTAGGACCAATTTAAAATCAATTTAAAATCTCAAAACATCTTCCATTATTTTAGGGATTATTCTTATTTTCAAGTGAAGTCTCTTCACCTTAGCTTTAGGGTCTTTTGAAACAAGCCCTAAAATAATTGTTTTTGAAATAGAACTTTGAAATAGAACATTGGAACAGAACTAGACAAAGTTATTAAATTCCTATTGGGAATCATATGATACCAAATTCCACTTTTTTTCCATTCTTGTTCAGATTGATGTTTTAAGTTAACACACCGAATTCTACAATTCCAAACAGTTAACTTTTAGCCTCATATTAGTATGACAAAAATGGAATCTTTTCCATTCCATAGTTCCCGTTTACATTATAATCCACTTGATAAATGAATTATCAGAATAGTATACATTAAATTAATAAATGATAGACCTGTTAAAATTACAGCAGTTCACTGAAACAATTTAACATTCACCATACTTAAATTATTCCTTAATAAAATAACATAATGATATTATAAATCATAACTCCTTTTGATCAAATCAATTTGCAAGTTTAAATGTACATCTCTTTACAACACATAATGGGACCCAATATCTCTTTTAGTTTTAATTTTTGTACATTTCAAAATAGCCAAATGCTACATAATACATAAGTTGCCGGTTTGGGTTCGGGTTCGAAGAACCAGCTTGCCGGTACGGCAAAATTTTGAAAAGGGGTTTGGGTTTGTTCTGGTTTGTTAGTACAAAAACATGTAAATTATATATATATATATATATATATATATATATATATATATATATATATATCATAGTTACAAGACTCGGACTCGGCAAGGTCGGATCAGCCTCGGACTCGGACTCGGCGATTAGACTTGGCAAATCGAAAAACCCAAGAAATTCAAAGATTTTTAAGGCTTTAAAGCATTTTTCATGCATCATTTAGTCAATTAACATCAAATACACAATAATTGAGATAAATAGAAGCTACTTTGCACACATATACAAGTTTACAACTTTACATAGATTGCGAAAGTATAAAGTTATAAACTGTTAAACTAAATAACACACTAGAAACTGAAATATAAATATTTTCACTTTCAAATGTCTACAATATTCATGGAATATGAAATCCATGGAATCAAAAGTTCAAAACATTTATCAAAACTAGGCTCATAGCAGCCTATCCCAGTGTCTTCCTACAGGTACGCCTAAGATAGGTCATGGAAGATTATGCAACCATCTTCTCTCCCTGTGTCTGAGGTCGACCCTCAGTGGCATCCTCATCATCCCCATTCTCATACTCATCATCCTCGAAGTCAGATCCTTCAGTCTCAGGCTCAGCCTCAGGGTCATCCACTGGGTCTCCTCACGCTCTAGCCTCCTCCTCTGCCATCGCTACTGCCTCTGCCTCTCGATCCACTTGATCAACCCATTCCAAGTCTTCATCACTGAAGACAGGATCATCAGACAAGATCATCAATCTCTGTATTCCATTCTGCCTGTGGATCAACCTCCTCGAATTTGATAGATGTGTCAGTGCCCAAGATCCGTCTGTGACGAAGGCGAAGGTTGTAATGAACGAACACAAGATCATTCAACCTTTTCACTGCCAACTTGTTGCGCCTCTTCGAGTGTATATGCTCGAACATACTCCAATTGCGTTCGCATCCTGAAGCACTACATGGCTGACTCAAGATACGAATTGCAATCCTTTGTAGATTTGGCACTGTAGTACCAAAACTTTTCCCACCATGCATCTAAAACAAGAAAATTTAAAATCCAATTCTATAACTTTGACTTTATCAATGTCAAATGGTAAGAGAATTAGAAATCAGAATTTAGAATCATAGATTTTTACCTGGCATCAGTAGTGCCCGATTTTTCTTACATAAGTCTCGTGAGAATAAGTCTCCTTTGTGCATTCTTATATGTTTCTATCTCACGGACTACATTTGCTCCAACTGTTGCATTAGGTGACATTCTCTCTACAACATCATAGAGCCCACTCCACACCTCATCATCAACCAAACATGGACTCATAAAGTTCAGTAAATTAAAATAAAATAAAATTCACGAGCGTATCAAAACTCATCAAAAATTAAATTCATAATTACCTGGGCTGAATTGGAATGCTGGATTAAGGTAGTGGGCAGCTGCATATATAGGCTTGTGAAGTTGATTGTGCCATCATTGATCAGTGATATTCCATATGGGCCCATATTTATCACGATTCCCTGCATAAAAAGATCTAATGGCCTCTTTCACCCTGTCCATGCCCTCATAAATGTATCCCATTGCGGGATCCTCTCCATCAACAATTCGTAGGAGAACAATCAGAGGCTTTATGAATTACAATCATTGTGAAAGTGTAAAGTTTAAGTTTACTTTTAAAAATGAACAATGAGCATAAACAAGTGTGAACAAAAATGATGAAATGAAGTGGAAATGAGGACAAAAGAAAAATTACCTGCACAATCTCCTTGATGGCTTGCCAAAAGCCACTCTCATCAAAAACCTGATCAGGTGTGTCTCTCCCTGCATTGGTCTTCGCATATGATGATGCGGTCCACTCCTCACTTACAAACATGTGTTTCAAAGCGGCCTTGGATTGAAGCAAGGATTGCAACGTGATGAAATTTGTTGCAAATAGGGTGACCCCTGGATGAGCCAACTCTTTTTTATTTGTGAATTGCCTCATAAGGTGGAGGACCTAAGTATGATTATAAATGAACTTACTCCTTCCGTGCTCTACACATGTTTTTATGCATGGAAGTTTACTAAGATCCTCCAACGTGAGGTCAATGCAATGAGCAGCACAAGGGGTCCAAAACAAGTGGGGGTGCCTCTCCATAAGGAGTTTACCTGCAGCAACATAATTTGCTGCATTATCCGTGACAATTTGTAATGGACCACATTCTCCTCACCCACCTCCTTCATCACTTCCTCCATTATCTCACAAAGATAGTTAGCATTCTTTGTTCTCCTTGAAGCATCAATTGATTTCAAAAACACTGTGGCACCTGAAAAAAAAGTAATTTAGTACAATCATAATTTAAAATCTTAGTCACTAAATCGATAGTTTAAGTTTTAACTTTACTACTAGTAAGTAGTAGTACTACTACTAACTTCTAAGTACAAGTTCTGCTATCTA
>MU226495.1:509920-524264 GCA_018584345.1 Thuja plicata
ACACTAGGGCTTCTTACTTTTCAAGTTTTTCATCAACAAAAAATGGAACAAATGTAAAGACTAAAACAACAAAATGGAAACCGAAATATGATTCATGAATGTAAAAAATTCAAAAAACAACACAAAATGTAACTTACCTCTTCAAAATTGATCAAAAAATGGAAATGCAACTCGTCTAATGTAGATGCCTCTTCCAAATGCTTCTTTAAGCTCCTCTCAATGTGTGAATGCAAGCTACAAACTTGCACAAACAATAAACAATCGATCTATGAGAGCCAATCGATTTGCCAATGTTTTTCCTAAAACCCCAATACTCTTCTCTCAAGCCTTTTTTCTCTCCTCTCCTTGTTTGCATGTGATAGAATGACCTTTTTAGGTCAAAAACATAACATATAAACCAAAAAAAGAAAACAAAAATCAATAAAAAATCTTTTATTTAACACTTTTTATGACAGCTGCCGCGACAGAGTCTTGGGCTCGGGACCCAGCGAGTCCAGAGAGTCCATGGGCTCAGCGAGTTTGACTGGACTCTGCTGGACTCAGGCGAGTCCGAGTCCAGAGTCAGTTAGACTCTGGAGACCCATGAAGCCTAGAAGCATGAGTTAAGATTAGAATGTCACATAGTATCATAAAAACATTTAAACAACAAAAACACCATAAACTTGTAATCATAGCATCATGAATCATGATCATACCATCATAGCATCATATACTTCAAGTTCAACATAAAAAATTCAAAACATTAAAATGTCAAATGATAAATCATTACATCAAGTTCAAGTATCATTGTTTCAAGTTCAAGTAATGGATTAAAAATTTATCAACATTCTTCTTCTTCTTCTTCTACATTGGCATTAGTTGATTCACAAACAAAGCTAAGGCCAATGGGATCAGTTGCACCAATAACATTATTGGCGTCAAAATCTTCAAATTCATCAAGTGCAAGCTGAGAAGTGGAAGCATCCAAGTCTCTGCATTTATATCCAACCTCTTCGTCTCCCCTTCTTTGTATTCTTTATTCTTGTGAGATGAGATGCAAGTTGCAATGCACATATACCAAGTTCTCCACTCTTTTTGATTGCAACCTTTTGCGCTTTACTGAGTGGATGAAAGAATATGTGCTCCAATTTCTTTCTGATGCAGATGAACTAGCAACCTATGAAGACAAGACAAAGTAAACATTTAAAATAAAATTATTAATCTTCTAAAATAAAAATTATTAGCAATTTATGTAGACAAAGTAAACTAATTTTTTTAAAATAAAACTTACTTGTGATATAATTTTGATTGCAAGGGGCTGCAATGTTTGAAATCTTTGGCCATGGAGGTACCACCAACTATGAGCATCCTTCCTAAACCAGTGACTAAGAGAATCATTACTTAGATCTCTTGCGTTCACAAACTCTATGAACTCATCCATAATCAAGTCTCGCATATCATCATCAGGAAAGAGTTTCAAATGCTGCCTTGTCCCATCAGTCACTTCTAAATCTCTATATGGTGGCAGCCTTCTTGGTACATCGGTATATTGGGTGCTATAATATTTGGGCGTCAATGTATAGGCAAGCAAATGTAGAGGAGTGGTCATTTTGTTCCATCGTTCTACAACAATTGCTTGCAATTGTTTGAAGAAGGTCTCCTAGGGATCTTGCTCTTTTTCATTTACAATTTGCTTGATCTTCTCAAGCATTGAGTCTATGCCATCATAGATCTCTCCAAGGCAAGGCCTATCCATGTCAGTATACCGAAGCACGCTCATAATGGGCATGGTGAACTTAAGGAGATACTCCACACGTTCCCACCTTGAGTCATCCAATACCCTTTGCTTTATTTTGGTTGCCCCCTCAGTGTTGCTCTGCCTCCATATAGACCAATTATTGCTGATTTCCATATTGCAAAGTGCCACTTTCACTTGCACAAGTCATCTCAAGACAATTAAGTTTGATGCAAAGCTGTAATATAAATTAGAGCAAAAAAATACTAGTATTAGAGACGTACTTTAAAAAGAATACGCATTACACAATCAAATTAAGAAAATCAGAAATTGTAAAATACTAATTTTATTTTTTTAAATTAAATTACTACTTCAAGTTCAAGCTCACTTACCTTCAATAACTCCAAATGTGAGAATAATCTGAAAATTCCTTGAGTCATGTGGTGGTTTGTGACGAACATCTGGATGTCCTCAGCCTCTTCATACACTTGTTTGATCCACCCAATTTTGTTCCCAATCTTTTGTAGCATAAGATTGAGTGAATGGACACCCAAGGTGTCCAAAAGATATGCTTATATCGCTCTTCAACCAAGAAACCATCAACTCTACAATTCTTTGCGTCCGTTTTGACTTGGACAACGTTTCTAGGTCCCCCTTGTTCAATTGCAGAGATGAGAATATCAGCAATAAATGACCCATCTTTTACTTGCAATCCACGGATTTCAAAAACATTGCCCTTTTAGGGGACACTGCCATGACATTGATAGAGGGACGATTTCTTGCATCTTTCCACCCATCTGAAACAATTGATACCCCTGTCTCAATCCATGGATCCCTTATGGGCTTCAATGCATTGTCAACCCCCTTGACCTCTCTATCCAACAATGTGGTCCACACTCTCTCATAACTGGGGCCCTTATACCCTCTTGGAGCTTCATTGACACTTTTCAACATCTTCTTCCAGTATGGGGAGCGAACAACACTAAAAGGCAACCCATTTGCATATAAGCATATTGCCACATCAATGTCGACAATTTCCCGACTTTCATTTTGAAATGTAGTTTCCAATGATCCCTTTCTTTTGTGTGTAACGGTTGCTTTGGTTTCAGTATCAGAGTTAGTTGAGGTAGTATAAGAGGGGTGGTCTTCTATCACAATATTTGTAGAGGGGGGTTGCATTCCCTTTGCTTTTTTAGTTTTACTGCCAATGGTTGTATTTTGTCTACGTGCTTCTCTCTTTTGCTGCTTCATGCTCCGCAATATATCTTAATACTGTTTCATTTGGTATAGGTGCACCTTTTTTTCCAGGGCATTTCGTGACTCCTCTTCCAGGGAATCCACACAAATGGTCTACCACCCGATAATATGAACTATTCCTTTCTACATCACAGCCCAGACATTTCCAATAGAATGCACCACCTCCCGGAAAGGGGTCTTACAATATCAACAAACTTCCACAAAGGAGAATCAGAATGGGGTTCTATTCTTTGTTCAGTATTGCCTACAGAGGAAGAGGTAGATGCCATTGTAGTTCCTTTTCCCGTGGCAAGAAATTTTATACATATTCAATATAAAAACAAGAGAATGAAAAATTCTAAAAAAAAATAGGCAGTTCTTATGGACAATGAAAGAGAAATGAAAAAAATAAAATTTAAAAAAAACAAAAGCAAATGGAAAAAAAACTTACCTTTTCCATGATGGAATGAGGCACAAACACTTGAAGAAGATCCACAAATCAATCTTCCAACTCCTTGCACAACCAAACTCTTGCTCAAATACCTATTTGCTCCAGCTCAAGAGAAAATAATCTGTTTGCACACCACAAATGAGAGTTAGAAGCCAACATAAGCCTTTAGAATCCACTTTTTAGGGTTGTGGATGTCAAAAAACATTTATATATATCAAAAAAACTGAGCTGGGCGTCAAAAGCTGCCACGGGCCCACCGTGGTTTGAACTTGGTCTGTCCAAGTTCACTCGGGTCTGACCTGGGGGTGGCCTGGTTCGAACCAGCCCCCTCTGGTCCAGACCCTTGGCGGACCCACAGGCGGATCGGACCAAGACCACGCACTAGTTCACACCCAGGCTGGCCCAGGGGGGGTCTAGAGATGAACTGGGTAACTTAGCACAATACAGTAGATCTTGTACACCACATGCATCTGCAACCAATACTATCCATCTGTTGCTTGGAAGGATTGGTGGAGGATTAGTCCCATCTGTTAGTTGCCCTTACCGCACCACAACTATTAGGCAACATGGAGCAATCCACAATGACTTGAGTTGTTACTGTCATGATTGAAATACATGGTATGACACATAACCAAATCAATATCACACAATCATACTGCAAAAACACTATGCAAGTTGCTCAACACACTACACATGCATGACAGATACAATAGATAAATTATGACATACGCCATAACAGGAAACCAGAAAATATCATATTGCTTGCACACATATTCCATAATGAAATAAATAACAATGGATCATTTATCATTTTCATCACAGACCAAAAGCTATCATAATAAAACATTTATCATTTCTTTTTGTCTCTGTCCTAGAAAAGCAACATGAACATATGCCATAGATTGTTTTCAATTTACCATCTTGGCATTTAACACTCGTTAGTCACTCAGATTATACATGCGTGCACTCGACATAATTTAATTCCCTAGATGGTTAGGCGTAAGTTTCTGTTGAACCATATCATGTCTGCAGTCCGTTAAGCAGTCTTATTAACTAGATCAGTCATAAAATGATGTGTGCCAAATATAGATTTTGTCTCTGCCACAAATTCTCATAGATTGCTGAAAAAGACTAGAGTGATACACGGTGAAATGTCTACAAATAAGCTCATTGATAATTCAAGGCACCTCCTGATAACACTAGCAACAACATTCTCATATGATAAACCATAGAAAGTTTAATAGAGTTCAATAACACTACGGTATTCCTACAACCAAGCCAGCTCAGGTTGAAGACCGCTATTCTCTCTCTCTCGTTTTTTGTAAACCTATGAATTCTTTTTCTGTTTTGAATTTCTTAAGATAAATATAGCCAACAAAATCATGATAACGACCCTCAACTATAATATTTATAGAATTGTAAAACTCCCTTAATGTTATGATTGCGCAAAGAGTGACCACATCAAACACTTATCATTCCTCTGTCAAAACATTTCACTGTTAAATTAATAAATCATAATATAGCTGACAATAACTATTTTATGTATTCAATAGTCGTTTCCTAACACACAAATTCAATAGATTTAAGTTTTTCACAAAGTACTGCACTTGTCTCCCTAAACTTCCACACAATTCTCCCCACAAAACTAGAAAATGAAAATATTGAAGCAAATGATGACAGCAAACTGTGCTCAGACCTTAGTCCTTCATCCCTGCTTATCTCCATGTTAACAATAAATCAGCTTTAGCATGACCAATAGTCCCTTAATTTCTTATATTAACAGGTCTGAGATTTGGCCTTCATTCAAACAACATTTCATGAAATGTCCCTTTCTGGGATCACTTTATATTTTGCCCTAATTCACAATTTCAAAAAAAACAAAGAGAAAAATATAGTTAGAGATATAATCCTCACTTGAGAATATGATGAGATCAGTCTGTGTTGGAAACCTGCAACCAAACTAGATAACAATGTAGATATAACTCATGAAAATACATCTAATTCTAGGGTTAGTAAACACACACACAACAAATCTCAATGATTACATGGGAGCTCAACCATAATGAGGGTTGTGTTGGGAGACATGATGAGGTGCTCCAAGTATCATCCACCCTAGGCCCAACAACAGTACCTTATCCTTTGTGGCCTCATGTGGTCCTTAACCATCATCATGAGGTAGTGTACCTAGTGAGAGCTTTACACTGTTACCCTCCATCATGTCAACCTCTCACCTCTTATGATTGGTTCACTTCAACTGATCAATGTGGGGTTAGTAGAGGGGAGCTGCAACAGGGTGATATTGACCCTCAACCCTAGGCCTAGGGTCAGGACCTTATCCTCCTTGGCCTCATGTGGTCCTTAACTGAGGGTCCTTAACCATCATCATGAGGTGGCCTTGTGGTCCTTAACCATCTTCATGAGGCGCCATACCTAGTGGGAATCTTTCACTGTCCCCCCTCCTTGGACTCCCTTCCTTCCATCCACATGATCAATTATTACATAATTTCATATTGGTGGATGTGGATATTTAGATTCAAGCATGTTTCTGATTGCATATAATCTGAACACACACACACACACACACACATACATGTAGGCAATATTACTTGTTTATACCACAGTAATCTAAGAGATTATAACATATCACCTTGCTATAGATATGATTGCATTTGTTGTTCATTCAATTGTTGTTGAAATATTGATTGATTGAATGAATTCCTTTGATTTGATGATTAGAGGTATTTGTGAGTTATGATTAAGTAATTGTGATTAGATGATTGAAGAGTAGCGATATAAATGAATGCTAGTTTGATATATTGGTGGATGATGATTGAATGAATGTTGATTAGATAGAGTGATTCTTCATTTCTCAATTGTATGTTGATTTGATAGAGCAATGCTTGATTGCTCAATTGTATGTTTAATGATTGAATGACTGTTGATTTGAAAGAGTGATGCTTGATTGCTCAATTGTATGTTTGATGATTGAATGAATGTTGATTTGATAGAGTGATGCTATGAGGCACCACATACCTAATGAGGAATCTTTCACTATTCCCCCTCCTTGCACTCCATTCCTTCCTTCCACAGGATCGATTATTACATAATTTCATATTGATGGATGTATTGATATTTAGATTCAAACGTATTTCTGATTGCATATAATCTGGACACACACACACACACACGTAATCAATACTACTTCTTTATGCCACATTAATCTAAGAGATTATAACAGATCACCTTGCTATAGATATGATTGCATTTGTTGTTCATTCGATTGTTGTTGAATGATTGATTGATTGTATGAATTCCTCTGATTTGATGATTTGAGGTATTCGTGAGTTATGATGAAGTAATTGTGATTAAATGATTGGAGAGTGGCGATATAAATGAATGCTAGTTTGATACATTTGGTGGATGATGATTGAATGAATGTTGATTTGATAGAGTGATGCTTGATTGCTCAATTGTATGTTTCTTGATCCCAAGATGAAGTTATGATTGATGTGGATTTGATGATTGTTTGCAGGATGAAATCTCTTTATTACTTTATTAGTGAAAGGGTCACCACCTTTCATAAGAATTGAGTCAACACTTTTTGCTGTTGCCTTCAAGAATAATATATTGTTCCCCACATTGATCTCCCTTGATTGTTCTCCTCAAATGAAACCTCCCCTTTATATCTTCCAATGTGGGGGTGTCACACCTCTTCATCATGTTTGCGCTTTGCAATGGTCACAACCTTTCACAATTACCACCCTTCGAAAGAGTTGCGACCCTTTGCTCTTTGAAAGATTCATTTCCTTATTTCCTTCCCATTCTTTCCCTTAATCCTTCCTTAATTCCTATGCCCCATTCTTTCTTCCTCCTTCCATATCTGTTTTCAAATGAACTCTCCTACATTTTATTTCTTATGTTGAGGGAGTCACAACTCTTCATTGCATGGCTCTTGACCTTTCATTAATCTTAATTAACTTGTATTTATATCATATTAGATTTCATTATTTATCTATATATTCATTTTAATTTTATTATTAAATCCTATTTCAAGAAGGGGACATTACATTTCACCACAAAGACTAGATAATACAACCACCAAGACAACTACCAACAATGAATACAAACCACTTTCCAAAAGCCACTTCAAAATCTGAGATTGTTGCATTGAAAGAGGCCATTGACCAGCTGGCCAAAAACATAAACTTCCTTGTCCTTCACTTCCCATCTTTGGCAATATTAAAACAAAAACTGCTTCCATTTCCCTTTTTCCTGAACTTCAATGCGATTCCTAGACGCCTATACCTTATAAACGGTATGGTTTACATCATGCGTATACATATTTTCAAAAACCCATTCACTATTGATAATAAGATTTTAATATTGAATCACTCAATTTTCTTAGGTTTAGAAACTCGATAGATCCTAGGATAGATAAAATGTCCATATTTAATAAGATTGCTACCCACCTTAGTTGTAAGCGACAAGGTGCTTGGACTTTTGACTCTTGAAGAGTTATAATATCAATCACAACTTGTTGCTATATTTGTGACAGCATAGTCACCTTGAAATCTCTTAACAATGCTATTGTTTCGGAGTTGAGAAAGACTCAACAAACCTAGATGTACATTAAAGATATTAGAAAATGCTAAGTACCAAGTTTGATGATACTGTTGATGTTTTGTAGCTTTCGTCGGATAAATCTTATGAGACTATTGAAAATATATATATATATTCTATATATATATATTTTATTATGTGAGATATAATATATATATAGATATATATCTAAAAAAGTATGAGGAGAAATTAATATAATAATGATTCAAAGATATTACATGTGTGTGTGTATTTATGTAGTTACATAATCAATTATCATTATATTAATCTCATAATAATGAATAGACATGTCTCTCCTAGCCTCATTCTCAATATAAATGAAAGAGAGTAGTTTGTTGATGGTGAATGTGTGACTGTCTCGGAAAATACAGTCTCAGTACAAGGACCATATCTCACAAATCCACTGTTGGATTTTGCTGGATTTTGGAATAGTTGGTGACAAACAAATTTTGAAGAATCTCACTGGAGTGATTGGAGAGAAAGTGCGGGGTTCAAAAGTTATGGTGGAATGTGTACGTGTCTATGTGAAATTCCTGAAAGCGGCTTTCATTAAAGAGATATTAATTTGTTATGATCGTGGTCAAGCATTAACAAAGAAGAATGTATTCAAGGAAGGGTGTCTCTTTCTATAAAGAAAGCATTAATTATAGAGTGTCACCTCTCTTGGAGCAATCAAGTCATTTCACAAGAAGACATGAGAATTGTTCAACGATAAAAGAGTGGGAATTGTACATTGTGGGGGGGGGGAATAATAACCAATGTTACATTCCCATTTGAACCATCCTTAGTGGGGAGATGATTCAAAGGGGAGATCTCTCAAATAATCTGAGAAGGTGTTTTCTATTTTGATGTATATGGACCTTCATTGAAGCAACTTGTGTCAAGGATGTTGATGTGCAAATAAGTATCTATTATCCTTGAATATTACATTTATCTACTCATTATAGTCTCTTTGTCATCTGCAAATCTATACGTACTATAAGAGATATTTACCTTGATCTTTTTCGGAGATGCTCTTGCAGGAAAAAGAAGTTTGATATCATATTCAGAGGGAGTTTGACACTTTAGAGATAACTTTGGACGAGGAGCTCAGAAGATTGATATCAGATTCAGAGGGAGTCTGACAGTTTATCTTAAACAATCTTGGATGAAAAGATCAACAGATCTTCTCAATGAGTTCTTCTTTGTGAGAGAAGTTCGAGGTGAAATCCCTTGTTTCCACCCTCTATGCTGAGGCATGGTGGATGTCATGTGTGTGACTCCATGTTTTTAATGGGCCTGCCTCTTGTGTACATCATGAGGAAGTGACGACTTCCAAATGATTATCACTTGTATTTGTTAAAGTTATTGGAAGGTGACGATCTTACAATAACTTGATCTTCTATCATGATAGACATCTTATGATGGCTGAAACAAATCATGATAAATGATATCTTGCATGGTGGATTAAGTTCCTTAAACATGCCATGATCTTCTATTGTGATAGACATCTTGTGATGGCTGAAATAGATCATGATATATGGCATCTTCTATTGTTATAGACATCTTGTGATGGCTGAAACAGATCATGATAGATGGCATCTTCTATTGTGATAGACATCTTGTGATGGCTGAAACAAATCATAATAGATGATGTGAATGTTCTTATGGTAAGTGCACATTACCTATGAACATTTGTTGAGTACTTGGTGGATATTATGAGACTTGATATTCTGCAGGCCATTACTTTGAGCACTTGGTGAATATCATGAGACTTGATATTCTGCAGGCCAATGCTCTTTATATCATGAGATGATATCTTTATGAACTCTTGAGTACTTGGTGGACATCATGAGATTTGATGTTGGTAGGCCATTACTCCGAGCACTTGGTGAATATCTGGAGAGTTGATATTTTACAGGTCAATGCTCTCGATATCATGAGATGATATCTTTATGAACTCTTGAGTACTTGGTGGACATCATGAGATTTGATGTTGGTAGGCCATTACTCTGAGCACTTGGTGAATATCTTGAGAGTTGATATTCCGTAGGCCAATGCTCTCAATATCATGAAATGATACTTTTATGAATCTATGAGTTATGGCGAATATCATGAGACTTGATATTCTTGGTCAGACCATACCTCTGATATCACAGTAATGTGATATCAAAATAAAACTTTCACAATTAACTTTGTGTTGCTCTCTTGGGTGGATTTTATCCTCTCTAGCTAAGAGGGAGTGTTGATGTTTTGTAGCTTTTGTCGGATAAATCCTATGAGACTATGGAAAAAATATATATTTTATTATGTGAGATATAATATATATAGATATATCTCTAAAATAGTATTAGGAGAAATTAATATAATAATGATTCAGAGATATTACATGTGTGTGTGTGTGTATATATTTATGTAGTTACATAATCAATTATCATTATATTAATCTCATAATAATGAATAGACATGTCCCATGAAGGGACATGTCTCTCCTAGCCTCATTCTCAATATAAATGAAAGAGAGATTGCTGCATTTAGAAAACACATACAATGTAGAGTGCTATTACATTTGCAGCTATCCTAAAACTTAACAGATGCTTACGACGATTTGTATATATGGTTTTTTATAAACATTTGTTGAAACTTTGCATAATTTCTAGTGAATGTATGTGCAAGTATAGACACAACCCTACTTGCCTATAAGATCAATCTAAACCTAAGTTACCAGGTACACCCTTATGGCGTCCTGCACCCGTATTGGATACGGGTTCGCCTGGGTACTTCTAGGTATGTACTTGGGCGTATGGGTATGCTCAGGTATGTACCCTTGTGTACCCTGGCATACCCTAAGGTGTTGAGTGCCAGAAAGTGTTAAAAATGACATTTTTGACCTTTTTTTGCTTCCAAAAACGCTTAGAAGCCCCTAAAAGCATCATTTCGCCCTATACAAAGATCATTTTGCTCTCTTCACTCTCTCTTTTCTCCGTTTTTTCCAATAAAAAATAAATTCGGGGTCATAGCCCCCAAACCCCCACTTCTGGCCCATGTGGGAACGAAGCATTTCACTCCACCCCTTCTATTCCCCTTCTATTGTTGGTTTTTTCTTACATCTAACATCTTGTGCATCTTATCAATGTTGCCTCTCAAATGCATTAAGGTCTCCACTCCCAAACCCCTTCTAGTTAGTGGGATCTCTTGTCATATAAGAAATTTGATTACAATGAGGGGGTTTGGGAGTGGAGACCAGAATCAAGAATTTAGACAAGTAAAATTGTCACTATTAAATGCCAATTGAAGTGTCATAGTATCAAATGTATATAGTTTTACAATTCCACACATTTCTTCAAATTTTTTGTATATATAATAAAATATATATAAATATATAATACACAACCAAACCCACGTACAAGGGCAATTTTTTTTGTCTGTACTCATGTACTCAGTTCTTGTACCCGTAGTTGTGCCTGTACCTGTACTGGAAGCTTAGACCAAAACCAACAATAAACAAAATGATTAGTCAAAATGATTATTGATATGTTAGACTTCGGCTAGCTATCCATATCAATAATTGACTTCTTTAAACAATGACAACCAACAACATACAATATACAGAAATCAGGATGATTCAAACTCATAATGACATATTTCAAACCAAAATAGGGATTTCTTGTGAGTTTCCTTCATTTACACCTACTAATCCTCGACCAATCCCTTCTGTACCTGAAAACACAAAATGACATCAGCAGTACCAGTACATTTGATTAAAATCAATTTCAGAAATAAATTGATCATATAACAATATAATGCTGCCAAAATTCAGTGCAATAATCCATCATTCATCATTATAGCAAATGTACAAAATATTATAATATCCAATGTACTTTGCTGCCTTGTTTGCCTTGGGCTTTTTTTTTTTAAATTTTTAAATTTTTATTAAATGTTTTGATTTGTTTTTGCAATGATTTCAAGTGGAAAATAAAATAAATAATTGCAACAAACTAACAACTCTGAAAATTGTCAATATACAAAAAATAACAAAGTTGAAAATTCAAGGTTTAATTTCTGATCTGAATATACAATATTTCTCCGAAGTAAGATCAACCCAGTTCTTAAAATCTCATTACATATGCATTTACAACATACCCAAAAAATGCAGCAGTGAAATGGGTTGGGCTGTTCACAAAATATGCAAACTGGCCCTTGTAGAAATGGATGCCAAACTTCAAGAAACCCTCCCAGGGCTGTGTTGTGAATAGATATAGCTGAGAACACTCCAAATGCCACTCAAGAAGTTATCAAATCAGCTCCAAACTCTAGTGCTCTCCTCTTCCAACAAACACTTCCCTCCTTGAATGGCGTGGCCAACCTTAGAAGGTATGGCCAGCAGAAGTTAGACCCAAAGACATGCAATAAACTCTATGAATCCTCGTAATCAGCCAGTATGAATAATTTCTGAAGATACGAAGCTCGGAGAAATGAAGAAGAGGATATCAAAACACCATTAACACTCAGCTGTGATCTCTATTTGAAATCACCAAGAAATTCTCAAGATTGTGTCTTTCAACAATGTAGAGAATGTTGCTTGTAAGGGATTTTGTCCTCACATACCTTGAGCTGAACCAAGTCCAATTTCAGAACCGCATGGTTTTCTCAGAGAAAAATATCAGAAATAATAAGCTCAACATACCAAATGAGCTTGCCATTCCCCTTTTTATAAGCTTTTTAGGCAACTGTTGATGTGAGTTTTGTGACCACTCCAATATGCAGAATAAAATGCTAAGTATCCTATCCTCTCTTGAGCAAGGAAATTTCAAATGCTAAACATTGTAACAAATGTGTAATCAAATGAAGTAACCCCAAGGTTTACACTGCGAACTAGCAACTTTGTGTTGGATATAACTTAGTGAATGTGATGTGATTATGCTGGTAATCATATGGGGACTAATGCTATTCTTCCTGGATTTATCAACTCTCTTTCCTCAAAGTGACTAGAATCTGGAAGACTATCTTCACTTCAAATAAAGATAAGAAAGGATGAAGGGTTTAGAGAAATCTACTCTATTCTTAAGGACAATGATATCAATGGATGATGCTTAGATGAGTAAATTCCTATAACCAAGCTTTGCTTTGCCAAATGAAACAACTACATAAAGATGATGCAATCTCCAAAGGGAATGGAGGATTTTCACATTGCCAACACATCCAAATACCCAAGATTGGTGCAATCCATATGAACATCCACAATCAAACTTAGTACTTAATAAGTCCGAAGTAACCTTACACTACATCTTGCAATCAACAAGTAACAAAAGGTATGGACATGGAATTCATCATTCATCTCCACATTTCTCCATTTCAATCAGTGAACTTTAACTAAACTATGAGAAGTAGAAACCATGCAAAATGTTGAAATAACACATAGAAATTCACCATATCTTCAATGAAAATCATGCCTTTATTACAAACGTCTTCTTGGCAACAATTTCTCGTCTCATCCTCCTACTCCTACTTGCTATCTAACTGACTAACTGCTTACAAATGAGAAGGCCAAGCCTTTATAGACCTCTCAATTAAAATGAAGGGCCCAAATTAATTTGAAATCAACAGCTAAGATAATTCTATGAAAACCCTAATTAGGGTTGTTACAACAACTGCTTACAAATATCAAATGCTATCCAATGAGAAAATTACATTGCTTAGGAATACATATCCTTTTGAGGATGAACCAATGAGAAAATTCATTGTGGTAATACGTTAAATGCTTTCCACATGTCCACTTGTGGATGAATTTGATTGAATGAACTTTGACTTGTCAACTTGGAATAACTTGATTGGTTGAAGATGATTGGACGCCACCTTAGCATGCTTATCTTGGAAACTTCATTATTTCATCACAATGAAGAGATATCTCTTGATACTTAATATTTAAAGCCTTTGATTAATTGTGATGGTTTATACTCCCAAATTGCCTCATCTTCATAAAGTTGTCTTCATCCTCTTTGTTTCGGAAATCTTCTCCTTGAATTGTTTTTGAAATTGCTCGTCTTGACATCTTGACCTTTGAAGTAATTGGGGTTCCTTCTTATTGTTCAAAGGAAATTCACAAGGTTACCCCAAGTTTCCGAGACGGGGATGGCAGGGGACGGCGGGATGGGTTTCCGGGATGGCAAATTTTTTTGCCGATTTAGGGGACGGCAGGGGACGGCAAAGGGGACGGCTATGTAAATATAGGGAAATTTTCAAATATATAAGGAAATTTGCAAGTATACATTACATTCATATGAAAATATGGACAATGTATGCCATTTAAACATCATATAACCTTAACATACAACATTTCAATG
>MU226495.1:526789-542095 GCA_018584345.1 Thuja plicata
CCTTTGCATGTTTGCTCATAATTGTTGAAGGGCATTTAAATTTGTCACTTTGTTGTTCACTACTAGCTTCAACACTAAAAGTACCACCCCCCAAATGCTCTTCATCACTACTACTATCCCCACTGCTACTCATTGTGCTTAGTTTTGAGATTTAAGAATGCAATGAACTGAATCAATGAAAAAAATAAAAAAATAAGACTTTCAAGCTTTCATATTGTTAAAAAAAAATGAAAAAATAGAAGCATAAACTCACACTTACTTGTTGCACAATGTAGATAGTTGAAACCTTTGCACATTCAATGAAGCAAACCTTCTTTGCAAACCTCCTTTGCTGCTATAAAACCAAAAAATCAGACTGCTGCCAAAACACAATGAAAACAAAAAAATGCTTATAAGCCCATATAGAGCCATGATTTTGGCATTTTAGGGCAAGTATAGTGGTGGGGCCCACAAAATGACCCCACCCATGGAAGCAATTTAAGTTTTTTTTGCTTTTTTTTTTATGTGTCTTTTTGGGTGGGGACGGACCCGTCCGTCCCCGGGAGCGCGGGGGACGGCTACGGCGTCCCCAGCCGTCCCCGGGACTTTTTCCCGTCCCCCTTTTTTTGGGCTGCCGTCCCCAAGTCCCGGGGACGTTCCTCACAAAATCCCAAAAATTGGGGACGGCGTGGGGACGTCCCCAAGCCGTCCTCAAGTCCCTGGGACGTCCCCGTTCCAGAAACCTGGGGTTTTAGGCCGGGGACGCGTCCCCGGGTAACCCTGGAAATTCAAGATTAAGATAGTCTTCTCCATTTGTAGAATTGTTCATTTTCCTTGCTCTTTGAATTCTTCTTGATAGGAATCTTGTTCTCGAGTCCCTTCTTGTTCTTGAACTCAAACTTGTCTTGAATCTTCTAAGTCGCTTGAGTTTGAAATTATCTTCCATCTTCCTTTGCTTGAATTTTCCTTGAAACTCAACCTTTTCATTATTCCATTTACCGCTTCCTCATATAATCCATCCACTTGACCAGCATCATTCCTACAAGAGAAAGAGAAATGTCTTGGATAAAATCATGAATAAGGATTAAAATGCAAGTGTAAAATTTATTGCAGTCTTCCCTGATTTTTGCAACTTCATAATGTATGTGGGAAAAAACATTGCTTCAAGGGGAAAATCGACCAGCATAGGGACTCCCTCAAACTCACTATCCTTTGATTCTTTATTAAGATGTCATGGTAGAAATCGATGCCCATAGGGACTGCTTGAGTCCTCAAATTTGTCCTTAAATTTATCCTTGAAAATTTGCTTGATCTTGCATGTGGAAAATCAATGGGTATAGGGACAAATGGATTACAAGAAATCCGATCTACCCTTGCATATCTTTTACCTGGTGGAGATTTGATTGGGATGAGGACAAGTTAGTGCTTATAAAATTTCATCTTTTCTTGCACATTATAGAGGGGGGAAAATTGACCCTCATAGGGAACAAATTCAATCTTTAGCATTTTTTATCACAAAGTGGAAATTCAGCCTCCATCGGGACTAAGTGGAAAATTGACCTCCATCGGGACAAAGTGGAAAATCCACATCTATTGGGACTTTAGTTTTGGTTCTGAGTGGAAAATCGATCCCATAGGGACTTTTAATTACCAACTTATATCTCAACTTTGCTAAGTGTTTTGTTTTTTGGATTGAAGGTAGAAAATCAACCTTCTTAGGGACTTTTTGATTTTGACTCAATCGCTTAGTGAGAATTCAATTTCCATAACGACTTTGTGGATTTTTGACTTAAATTTTGTTCATTCTTTCTTCCGAGGAGTGGAAAATCAACCTCCATCAAGACTTATATCTGTCATCACTAAATCCATTAACTTGCAACATTCCATAATTTTGGCTCAAATTCAAAGGCAGAGTGGAAGTTTAATGCTTTTGAGGGCAAATTAACTCATCATAGCAGCTTGACACTTAGAAATACTTCCTTGGAATTCAACAACATTTTGCATTCACCTATCACTTGAGACTTCAAAATTGTCGCCAAATTCAAACTAACCTAAGCAAAACACTAGACCACTAAGCAAAAAGGTGGGGCCCTCATTTGCAATGGGGAGTGTGTTTTCAACACAACAAGAACTTTCTAGAAACTCATTTTTAAAACCATTTACTAAATTATCAAGCCTTTTAACTCTAAAAAATGATTTAATTTACTTTTAAAACATTTTAAAAACCACTTTATTAAATTATCAAGCCTTTTAACTCTAAAAAATGGTTTAATTTACTTTTAAAACATTTACGGCATTTAAAGTCACTTTTAAGCATCCCATCATTTAAAACTTTCCATTCTCTTTCTAACGAGCTATAACATTGAGGTGCTTAATAAATATATTTAATTAAAAAGACAACCTTAATGAAAATGATTAAATATAACTCAATGATACACCCAATTAGTGACAATGCTCAAAATGCATCTGAATGAAATTTGACTATGGACTATGGAGTGATCACGATGATGAAAGAGGAAAATTGCAGCCGAATGGGTGACTTACTAAAAATCAGTGTTACCCGGGGACGCGTCCCCGGCCAAAATCCCCTCGTTTTCGGAACGGGGACGTTTCTAGGGCAGGGTGACGGCTAGGGGACGTCCCCAATTTTAAAAAAATGACAGGGGACATCCCGGAAACTCGGGGACGTCGCCCAAAATTGGGGGGGGGTATGTCTGGAAGTCCCCGGGACGGCTAGGGACGCCTTGGAAGTCCCTGGGACTGCTGGGGACGCCTTGGAAGTTCCCAATAGGATAGGTTGCATCAACACTTTAAAAACACATTTTTCTTTTATAAAACCCTTTCTTTTTTAATTTTAAAGTGGGTCCCTCCTTCCAAGTTTGCCCTATTATATTTATTATTGTTTGGTAGTTAATTCCTACTGTTTGGGGTCCTCTGATTAGTATTTGGAAACATTACATTAAGAATTGTTAAATTAAGAATGTTGTTTCAGTCATGCTACACACTCAGAATCATATAGCAGATTGTTTGCAAGGTTTTGGGAAAGTATGAAAAGTGCAGTAAAGATCTGGAACATGCATCTTTATGTCATTTTGTGGCAATAAATCAGTGCTAGGTTGGTTTTGTGCTTGTTTGGGTCCTTCATAGAAGATTTGGTGAAAAGTGGAGGTTGCATCAAGGTGTCATCTTGCTGTAACAAACCTATATCATGATTGGAATTGTATAGCAAACTTGTTCGTGTTAATATCAGTCCACTTACAATGAATTGGAGGTGTAGTTTTAGGGGAGTAACAGTACAACCCCAATTTAGATCATTGGAGAATGTGGTCTAGAGTGAGAAGAGCATCGGGAGACATATACTTGATCCACTATCTGTAGTAGCCCTTTCTGGAGTCAATGTCAAACCTGCAACGTTTAACTCCAATGCAATTTCCAAGGTTTTTCATGTTAGTATTTCATAGGAATGTTATTTCATGGACTACCACTAATGTGCAAAGCATTATCTTCCAAAGCAATTGTAACGCTATGCCTATAATGTGTACACCGATAATTTATATCAAACTTAAATGATAGTAGTGTGCTTCAATTTGGAAGGTGGGTTATTGTCCTTGTTGCTATTGACAATGAACTCCGAATGGCGAATTATGTTCTTGGGTGTATTTCAATTTTTGTATGTTTTTATTTTAATATTACATGCATCTTGACAATGAATTCCGAATTATGAATGCATATTGAGTATTGAGTTTGAATTTTGAAATGTTGTATGTTAAGGTTCTAAGAGTATGATGTTTAAATGGCATGCTTTATCCATGCTTTCATATGAATGTAATGTATATATGCAAATTTCCCTATATTTATATAGCCGTCCCCTGCCGTCCCCAAACTTGGCAAAAACATTTGCCGTCTTGGAAACCCGTCCCCCCGTCCCCTGCCGTCCCCGTCCCGGAAACTCGGGGTAATACTGCTAAAAATAGATGCTCCGTCCAAGAATCTTGGATCCTGAAATGGAAGCTAGAAATAACATCCGAAAGCATCATATGATTCCTCTAAAACATGTGCTGATTGGTAGCATCAAACTACCCCTTTGAATATGCTGACACAAACCTAGGATGTTAGCAGCAACTACACTGCTGGAGAACCTGAAAATGGGGGCATTACATCCAAACCATGGTTTTCAGACTTGAACTCAGACAGTACTCAGCAAGATTTTTTTTTGGAGTCAACAAAAACTTGACAAAGACCCTGCAAAAACATGGGTTTATTGGAGGGGTGAATGCAGGTTTTAAACTTTTATAAAAAAATCCTTTTGAAATACACCTTATAAACCATGTTTTGATCTACCCTGTTGTGTTTGAATTCGTATATTAACCTACCCCGACGTGTTTTAACCCACATTGGCGTTTTTCAATCCCATGTTACATTTTTTACCTTGGAAATGCATGAAACCTGGTGGGTTTTCGTCTTAAATCCAGTGATCTTTCCTCTGCAACTTGTCTGCAGAGACTCGCAAGCTAAACTTGTGTTTATCGCCCAACTGAAAATTCATGAGTACTTTGCAACTTGGTGAGTACTTCCAGGGTTTTCTATCATGATCCAAACAATTTGCATCACATTTCATTGTTTCACTTTCAACCATGAATGTAGAATGTAATTCTTACAGTAAGCCAGAAATGCCCAATTCAATATTAACTAGAAATGTAACACAACACTAGCAGTAAAAACATAACAGTTCAAAATTGGAAACCAAAAACAGGGATGGATCAGAGATCTTAATCCATCTTTTGTAATGGCCCGCTGTATTTTTTTTTTTGTTTTGAAATTGTGCAAACTGAGATAGTATAAATATAGGCAGCTACAGATACTTATGATAACCTTGAGCAGCAGCAATCAAAATGGAATTAATGATATAGGAAACTCAACTTATTTAGTGTAATTTTCCCTTTCTGAAATAACATTTAATAACAAATAATAATAATAAAATTAAATATAAAAATAAATGAACAAAGAAATAAATAATAATAGATTATAATATAATATAGTTAGAGAGAATAAGATGGAGTGTTGCCATAATAAGGCCAAATCCACATTGAAGATCTCCAGTCACCAATCAGCAATATCATGTTCCCACCGTGCCAAGAATTACTGACAGAGAAGAGATCTATATGGTTGCACTATTATCAGCTACTTGTGCTGTCAAAGAATTTATGGTAATCAGCGATTACTATGCCATTGATTAATTATTAGTTAAGAACGATAGCAAATACAAGATGTTATGAAAGCAGCAACCGATTCCCACACAGTCAGCAATTCCAATAAGTGATCAAATACCCTGTGGAAACTAAGTATGTGATAACCAACCCATATAATAGTTGAAGCGGGTTCATTATGCATCATATGGATGATTGATAGTATTAATTACGCCAAGCAACTGAGGAAACGATTGAAACAAGATGTTAGGATCCCTCAACAAGATATCCGGTTGATACTTGTTGGCACATTATTTCGCTAAATCAGTGATTAAGCAAAGACTTCCATGGACCAGCAAATCATTAACAAACAGTAATATCGGAGTATTAGAAGTGGCGACTAAACAACAATATTAATCTATTGGAGATAATGTCCTTAGAAGATCCACAATGAAATACATGCAGCGACTATCAAGTCGTATAAATAAAGCCATAAGATAATGGACAAACAGCGATCTTCAATCAAGTTAAATATTTGGTGACCATGGAAGCTTGTGATTCGAATAATTTGTTAAAGAAGTCAAAGGATGAGACCATAAGTATATCAAGCTTGAAGCCAAACTTTAAATCATCGCCCATACAAGAAATTAGCAAACATGATAATCAATTACTATTAGTGCCATCACAAAGAATTGGTTATTGAAGAGGTACAAGGGGCAAGAGACATGTTGATTCAATCCAACTCAACTTTACATATTAAAAGGAGATTGGAAAATCAGAATATAGATTATATCTGACATTCACCATAGGGAAGAGATTAGAAAAGATAAAATATATTTATCACTCTGCAGAAGGAAGTGATCAGAGAGGAATTAAACCATATTTGATTGCTTAAGAGTATCATATAGCAGCCAGTAGTTTGCTATGACTTATCTATGCATCAATACTGATTTACAGAATAGTATATCAGAATACTGTTTGGAATAAGGGACCAATAAATGATCTAATACACACACACACATAAAAGTCATAATCATTTACACACATAAAAGTCATAATCATTTTGAAGTTATTCATAGCCTATTCCTTAATCTCTTTCAGTAGCCCCTTTTGAGGATAGATAGGTTGGGGTGGGTGAATCCGAAGAGAGGCTAAGCCATGTATATCTGAAAATTCTGAAGGCACAATCCCAAAATGGGTATGAATGTGTTCTGGAAACCTTGAGGGAATCCATTTGTAGACTGGTATCCGAGCACCCTATGACAATTACTCCCTGTCCTCCTTAGGGGTGAGTTTGTAGAAAGTAAGAAATTCGGTGTAAGTATGTTAACTGTCAAATTTATTAGGAATCATTAATTGTTGTAATCTGATTTAAATGCATAGTGATTTTCAGATTTACGTCAATCATTGGGAATTGGCAGCCTCCTAGTAGGAAAACATTACAGAGACTAGGTAAATTGCTATTTCCAAGTGAAATCCAAAACCTAGTTGAGAATTTTAGGGTAAAACAAGTCCTAGTTGGGGACATTAGATTTAGTCACCCACAACACTGTAATGTTTATAAATATAAATGGACTGATCTGTAAATGTAAAATTCAGAATTACCTGTGGTAGATACCAATTGACTGAATAACATACAGCAGATCTGGAATGTTAGATTGATGACTGGATTAATGAAAGCTGGTAAACTGTGAGCAGATCTTATGGTATCTTGGACCCTTTCCATGTCTCACAGATGATAAATGGATCTGCCTTGACTCAAATTATGTGATGTTGGCCCAACCTGTAACCCTAGAATGATCCAATCTGCCTATGATCAGTAGCTATTCATCCACAAAGTGCTCAATAAATTGTGGTAGATTGCTGTGATCCCTTCTATAAATTGCCACTCATAATATGGTGTGGTTAGGCTGTGATGCTGCCACTAGCTGGCTCAACTAACTCAGGAGACAGCAGCAAAAATAACTTGGCGGTTTTAGTAACAAACCCTCCCAAATCTGCATCCCAAAGTGATATCTGAATATGTTAGTTGTTTAGTCAATAATGCTCAGAGTTGTACGACCACCCTTGGAAAATACTTAAATGGTTCAAACTTGTCACAAATGCAGGCACTCTAGTAAATCAGCAGCACAAGATTGAAATAAGTTTGAAAAGCAGAAATTATGATTCACCGAAGATTGATAAATTATTTGCATGCACATCAAATGGCCAAAGTGTTAGAGATTCACATGAACTTTCCCAAATTTCGTCCAATGCAAACCCCATGAGAGGATGCGCTAAAAGGAAACGAGGGGTTTCCTCAATTCTAATAATGAAGGTTCAAGAGGGTTTCTGCCCTCCAAGACTCCAAACAGCCAACAGTTTTCATCCTTGGTTATGAATTTGAACACAGATGCCCTGGATGGAAAATGCCAAATGAAATCAAGATACCAAAGAGGCTAGGTGCCCTCTTTTTTAACAGTTTTTTTAATTTAGGCCCTTCATCAGTTATAAACAAACAATTTCCTTCACTTATGTTAATACTTAAACACTTTCTGGTAAATACTTAAACCAATTAGAAACTTATAACATATATAAACATGAAAGCACAAAACCATCAACACAATGAACACCAAAATTTATGTGGAAACCCAAATTGGAAAAAACCACGGAGAAACTAATTGTCATGAAATGAACACCAGTTAAAGTGACATCGGTTAAGGTGATTTTTACAAGGGCTCATTGTCGGTTTGCTCACTGCCGGTTGGGCTAACAATCTAGAAATAAGAAAGGCTAATTGCTGATACAAATAGGCTCACTGCCAATACAAATAGGCTCACTGCCAAAATAGGCTCACTGCCAGAATATAAGAAATGTAAGTTGAATCCACCATTGAAGTCATTGTCACCGATACTTTGCAATACAAAAATGATATAACAGTTTGCTACCGATTGCATCAACTCGCATATACATCAACACACAGATTTTCCCTTGTCAAATTCAAATTCACTTCGCATATACTTGCAAGCAAGCATACAAGAAGTAAATTTATCGCTCTCTTATACCATCTCATGCCAACAACAAAGTCTGCTTAATCCAATTTGAAATTGGTCACACTGAAACATTCCCGCGGTGGTAAGGAATGAAACGTGTACCATCTTGCTCAATACATTCATACCTTGCACATAACAACACGCTGCACCATCACCAAGATCTTCGGTACCAACGTATAGGATCTATATGTTACAAATGCATCGATCGAAGCACAACGAAAACTTCTAAGATAGGACTGAACCCAAACCAACGATCCACAATATGTTGCACAACAAATGGAATCTACACCGTCACAGATAAGAGTAAATATTTAAAGCACATCATCCAGTGCATGCTTCTACCGAAGCACTAAAACAGCCAATCCACATCTATGCATAGGACATGTTGACATCAATGACAACAACAATTATTGCATCAGCTTCACATTCTAACAAAATTTCCCTGCAATTAGTATTTAAAAATACTTTTTAATTTAAGTTTTAGTTTTAATAAAATAATATTTATTTTAATGTTTAAAAACATTTAAAAAAAAAGAAATTTAATTACATTATTTGAACTGCCCCTTAAATTAAAACTTCTCAGGTCTGCATTAAAAAATATTATTAATTAATTTAATTCGAAATAGGGGACATGACACCTGTGGGCTTTGAAAACCTCATGTACAGTATTCTAATTATTTTTGTCATGGTTATCTTGATCTTTTTGTTTATTGAAATGTTATAGGTTCTGTAGGTCCCGGACAAGGAATTCCAGAGACTCTTTCAAACTTAAGTTCCACAGGAATTCCGGAGACTCTTTCAAATTATTGTCTAAAGAGAGTTGTGCAAACATTGTCTTGTGCATTCCAAATAATCCTGTATTGTTATGCTGATTTATGGGTTCAGTATCTCTTATCTTGAGCAGAATAGCAAAGCTCCGGATAAAATGTCACTGTTTCAAGACCTAATATTTATTTTTTTATTTGTGTCACCATTGTCATATCTTAATCTACATTTTGTTTTCCACATTAAGATAATTATTTACCATAAAATTTGGCTTTTGTATTCTTGCATGTGGATTAAACATTACTTTTTCCGTAATTTAATTATAGTCTAAGACTCTTATGTTCTCTTTGAACAGTGCAATAAAAAGCACACACATGTATGCCCTCAGTATGCTGCAACAGGTGAGTGTCTAGAAAGGTTATCTTGCAAGCTTCATCACCCAAAGAAGAAAGATAAGCCCAAAGGTTCAAGCAGGCGCAAGATTGGTATTATTGCTAAAAGACGCTACTTTGTAGCAGATGATCTGGGTGTAAGTGAATTGGCATCTAAATTGCTCAGGCTACTTTCTGAACAGCAAATAGCACTTGAATCGCCACCAAGGAGGCCTGAGTGTGTTGAATTCATCAGTTTAGATGCATCAGAGGAAGGTGTTGATGATATTAACTTAGCTAATGGAGCCATGTCTTCCTTGAAAAGATCAGAAACTGATTTATTTAGCAATGGTGGATTACCTGTTGATGACATTGATATGATGATTAAACCAGTTCGTTTGCTATGGAAAGAGCAAGCAGTTCATACGTGTATGAGCCAAGGGTATTGAAAAACAAATGAATGAATTGCACACCAACTAGTATGCATACTACAGTAAATGGTTTCTGTGATCATCACTTTCCGTGCATTTAATGTGTTCCATATGGGTGATATCTACAGCTAGCTGCTGATGCATGTCTTTTTATGTTGAACAGAAGTTCAGTGTTCTTTCAGTAAATAATGAATTGCAGCTGATTGTTCCCCAGGATGGTTGAACTTCCCATGCAAGTGATTGCCTTTGTTGTTGTGGATTTTCTTGAAATGGAGTCAGCTTTGATGCAATGTCCTGACAGGAGTTATGCAATTCATTGATTTTTCTAGGAGAAATTTTGGAAGGGCTTTCTCCCAAGTTTAAAATATTTTTTTGTTAAAATTCTGCCATGAATGCTCTCTCGGTGATTCAACAGGTTTTTGTATTGACTGACTAGATGGGCTGAGAATCTACTGAAAAGATAATTTCAGAAGTTAGCCTTGCCCAACATTAGGACTTGCTCCTGTGCTACTCAAATCCACATGTGTTAAATGGGAAAGAACAAAGACTTTGGGATGAAGATAATGCACTTTAAATACATATTTAAAGGTCTAGACCACCTGTTGGAGCAGCATTCCACTGGTCAAATGTAGAAGTGCATGATTTTTTTTGTAGATGCTTGTAGATAAAGTCCAAGGTTCTTTAGTTGTTAATGTATGTTTAGAATTATACATGTCACTGAGGAAATAGTAAAACATTTTTTTAGGTTCATATATGTCTGCCCAAAGCAAATGTTTTTCCAAAATTTGTATCATGAAAATTATCTTTAGCATTCCTACAGAGTTACGAGTATGTACAAGAGCCATCTCACAAAAAATTATGTACTTAGACATTTTCTATACTTAAGTGGACGATCTCATGCTTTTCCTCTGCAATTTTTACTAAGCAAAACACTTGGGTATTTATTATTGTTTTTAGAACACTACCAGTGAAGATCATCAAATGCGTGACGAAATGGCTATTGTTCGAGGTGAATGGCAAATGGAATCAAATCTTATATAGTAAACATATGGGCCCCCTTGATTGAGCTAGAGGGTAAGGATGCACATGCTAGATTCTTATGGGTATTGTTGAGTAGAGGGATTTAGTGGAGGCCATTTTTGGTGTTTGTTACGCATCTCAATGCATGCTCTTCCCTTATGCAATTTCAATCATACGTTACTCTCCATATATGAACCTACAATCAGAAATAACAAGATTTTCTATGTTGGTTATACCATTTTGATTGGTGATAAGGGTATTCACATGTATGACCTTTAACACAATTGTTCTAGCATGAACTATTTTAAATAATTTGGATGTATTACAGATTTGTTACTATTACACAAAGTAATTGGTAAATTATTGATTGTATTAACAAATAAATAAGTGATCATTATAAAGAATTTACAAGAGATACAAAATAGAAAGTTTCTAAAAGAAACTACAGAAGATCGAGTAATCAATCTTATCTATCTAATTTACATACTATTATAAAAGATGACTATTAAAGTAATAAATAAATATAATAATATTCTAATACCCTCCTTTAATGGTCAATCTGTCAACAACACCAAGCTGCCTCCTAAATTTAACAAACTTATCTGGACCACGAGGCTTGGTGAGAATGTTTGCAGTCTGATCCGTAGTTGGAACATACTGCAATTGAACTATCTCGTCTTCAACCAACTGCCGAATGTAATGACAATGAAGGTCCACATGTTTGGTTCTTTCATGGAAGCCTGGGTTCCTGACAAGCTTGAGAATGCCCTCATTATCAACAAACAAGGGAGTCAGGCCTACTTGAGACATTTGCATATTGCAAGCATCTGATGAAGCCAAATTGCATCACAAGCTGTCTTAATTGCTCCTCGATGCTTTGCTTGTGTCGAGGAGAGAGATAATGCCTGTAATGCCTGTTGCTTTTTACTAGTCCATGTGACAACACTAGATCCCAAATTGAACACATATCCAGAGTTGATTTCTTATCATCAACCAAACCTGCCCAATCTGAATCTGTGGACCCATTGAGTCTAGGGTCATGACTCCTAGTGTAAAGAAGTCCATAATCAGGGGCGCTCTTCACATAACACAACATGCTTCACAACTATCCAATGATCAACCTTGGGGGTTGCATGAAGCGTGAGATAACTGACTGCAAAATTGAGATCACGTTTAGTGGCAGTAAGATAGATGAGAATGTCCACTAGTTGTCTATAAGTGGTTTCATCAACAGGAGGAGAGTTAGACTTGGTTGACAACTTCAACCCTTTCTCCATAGGCATGGAAACAAGTTTACAATCCTGCATTTCGAAACTTGTCAAGCAAGTTCTTGGCACACTTAGATTGAGAAAGAAAAATACTACCATCAGTTGCCAAACCTCAACACCTAAACAATAACAGAGAAGCCCCAAATCTGTCATATCAAAATCCTTGCACATGTCTTGTTTGATTGTTGCAATCAAATGTGCTGAACTGCCAGTAATGATTAAGTCATCCACATAGACAACAAGAAAAAGAACATTATCACCAGAATGTTTGATATACATATTACTGTCAGAAGGGCAACGTTGAAAACCATGATCAACCAAGTGCTGATCAATCTTGATGTACCACGCTCGAGGAGTTTGTTTGAGTCCATATAGTGCTTTCTTGAACCTACATACTTGGTGTTCTTTGCCGACAATTTTGAAACCAAGAGGCTGCGTCATGTAGACTTCTTCCTGCAACTCACCATTGAGGAAGTCACTCTTTAAATTCATCTGATGGACTTTCCATCCGCACTGAGCTGCAATGGCGAGAAGAAGATGGATTGTACTCATCTTGGTAGTATGAGCAAAAGTCTCCTCATAATCAATGCCCTCCCGCTGTGTGAACCCTCGAACAACTAATCTAGCCTTGTATTTATCTAAGGTACCATCTGCATGATACTTGACCTTATATACCCATTTGCAGCTAATGGGCGTCTTCCTTGGAGGAAGATCAGAAAGAACCCAGGTGTGATTCTTCAGAAGACTGGTATTTTGCATCCATTGCCCGTTCCCACTCTGGAATCCCTGTTGCCTCTTTAAATGTCTGAGGCTCATACATGCTATGTAGGTTGGCCATGAGAGAAAAGTTAACTGTATTTTGCTGCTTGCCCTTATTTCTAGAAGATCTACCCTCAATGAGCTCATCAGGACGTAGATCACTGATCGTCTTAGCCCACAATTTAGGCCGAAGAGTAGATGTGCCAACATCAAGAGGAGGAATAACAGGAGGTGGAGGTGGAAGAGGATCCACAACAGGTGGAAGACCAACATTATCCAGAGGAAAGTCGGGTAGTGCATCATCAAAGACAATCTACATCATCCCTCCCATCAGGCGAACCCAATGGAAGACGGACACCCAAATCAAAATCCTTCAAAGACCGATCCTCTGAGTTTTTCTCAGACGAGGAAATCTGAAATGGTCCTCGTTCTTCATCAAAGACAACGTCACGACTGAATATAAGACGATCAATGTCTACATCAATTAACCAATAAGCCTTATGGTTGTCACTGTAACCTGTAAACATAACCTTCTGACTCTTGGAATCCAACTTGGAGTGTTGGGCATTTGGAATCCATACATAAGCTAAAGAGCCAAAAACTTTCAGATGACCGATCTTATGTTTGCGACCAGTCCAGGCTTCCCCAAGAGTCTTTCCTATAACATCATGTGTGGAGACCTATTAAGGAGATAGACCGCAGTAAATACTGCTTCTGCCCAATATTTCTTAGGAACATTTCTGTGTTCCATCATAGACCTAGCCATTTCTGTAATAGTGCGGTTGCGACGTTCTACAACGTTGTTTTATTAAGGGGTGTATGAGGTTAACTGACGTTTTATGCCATGTGTATCACAGAAAGTGGACAAAGTAGTAGAACAAGACTCCCCCATTATCAGACCTAAGAGATATAATAGAACAACCACTATTTTTCTAAGGTCTTAAATTTTTGAAATACAATAAACACATCTGATTTCTGTCTAAGAAAGTACACCCACATTTTTCTACTGAAATCATCAACAAAAAGCAAGAAATACCTACATCCAGTAACATAAGTAGTATTCATGGGACCACATACATCAGCGTGGACCAACTGTAGTACCTTTGAGGATGGCCATGAGTCACCATCCTTGAACGGGGTCAGGAGTGCTGCTTCCCAGCCTGACAAGCTCTACAAACTCGCTGATTCCGAGTTTGAATTTCAGGTAAACTAAGTACTAAATCATCCCGCACAAGTTGAGCAAGTTAATGAATGTTCAGGTGACCATATCGCTAATGCCAGAGACCGTTGATAGACTCCATGGACCAACAAATCATTAACAAACAGTAATATCAGAGTATTAGAAGTGGCGACTAAACAACAATATTAATCGATTGGGGATAATGACCTTAGAAGATCCACAATGAAATACATGCATTGACTATCAAGTCATATAGAAAAAGCCATAAGATAATGGACAAACAACGATCTTCAATCAAGTTAAATATTTGCTGACCATGGAAGCTTGTGATTCAAATAATATGTTAAAGAAGTCAAAGGATGAGACCATAAGTATATCAAGCTTGAAGCCAAACTTTAAATCATCGCCCATACAAGAAAATAGCAAACATGATAATTAATTACTATTAGTGCGATTACAAAGAATTGGTTATTGAAGAGGTATGAGGGGCAAGAGACATGTTGATTCAATCCAACTCAACTTTACATATTAAAAGGAGATTAGAAAATCATAATATAGATTATATCCGAGATTCACTGTAGGGAAGAGATTAGAAAAGATAAAATATATTTATCACTCTGCAGAAGGAAGTGATCAGAGAGGAATTAAACCAGATTTGATTACTTAAGAGTATCATATAACAACCAGTAGAATACTATTAGGAATAAGGGACCAATAAATGATCTAACACACACACACACACACACACACACACACACACACAATTCATAATCATTTTGAAGTTATTCATAGCCTATTCCTTAATCTCTTTCTGTAGCCCCTTTTGAGGATAGATAGGTTGGGGTGGGTGAATCCCAAGAGAGGCTAAGCCATGTATATCTGAAAATTCTGAAGGCACAATCCCAAAATGGGTATGAATGTGTTATGGAAACCTTGAGGGAATCGACTTGTAGATTGGTATTCGAGCACCCTATAAAAATTACTCCCTGTCCTCCGTAAAAGTAAGAAATTCGGTGTAAGTATGTTAACTGTCAAATATCTATTAGGAATCATTAACTGTTGTAATATGATTTAAATGCATAGTGATATATGTCAATCATTTGGAATTGGTAGCCTCCTAGTAGGAAACATTACAGAGACTTGTAGACACCCTAAAATGGACAGGCTCGCGACTTTACATTAAAAACCCTAATTTTCATCTATTAATTAATGATTTTTTAATCATTAATTAATCATCTATTTTCTTCTAAATTCATCTTTCTCAAATCATCTAATCCAATTCTCAAAATTAATTAAATAATTAATTTTATTTAAT
>MU226495.1:550076-573160 GCA_018584345.1 Thuja plicata
ATTTTAGTAACAAGCCCTCCCAAATCTGCATCCCAAAGTGATCTTTGAATATGTTAGTTGTTTAGTCAATAATTCTCAGAGTTGTATGACCACCCTTGGAAAATACTTAAATGGTTCAAACTTGTTATAAATGCAGGCACTCTACTAAATCAACAACATAGGGTTGAAATAAGTTTGAAAAGAAGAAATTATGATTCACTGAAGATTGATAAATTTTTTGCATGCACATCAAATGGCCAAAGTGTTAGAGATTTATTTATGAATCAATTATATTTATCACCGTAGGGAAGAGATTAGAAAAGATAAAATATATTTATCACTCTGCAGAAGGAAGTGATCACAAAGGAATTAAACCATATTTGACTGCTTAAGAGTATCATATAACAACCAGTAGTTTGCTATGACTTATCTATGCATCAATACTGATATACAAAATAGTATATCAGAATACTGTTAGGAATAAGGGACCAATAAATGATCTAATACACACCCACACACATAAAAGTCATAATCATTTTGAAGTTATTCATAACCTATTCCTTAATCTCTTTTTGTATCCCCTTTTGAGGATAAATAGGCTAGGTGGGTGAATCCCAAGAGAGGCTAAGCCATGTATATTTGAAAAATTTGAAGGCAGAGTCCAAAAATGGGTATGAATGTGTTCTAGAAACCTTGAGGGAATCCACTTGTAGATTGGTATCCGAGCATCCTATGACAATTACTACTTGTCATCCTTAGGGTTGAGTTTGGAGAAAGTAAGAAATTCGGTGTAAGTATGTTAATTGTCAAATGTACTAGGAATCATTAATTGTTTTAATATGATTTAGATGCATAGTGATTTACGTTAATCATTGGGAATTGGCATCATATGGGAATTTACATCAATCAGAAAGAAGATGCGTGATTTGTAGTGTTGGGTTTGGAAAGTTTTCAAAAATGGCATTAATGAAGATGCAAAAAACCCTAGTCAGGTTTTGAAACAAGTTCCTACAAAAAATGGCCCATAAAACTTAAAAAAGAAAAAAATAATTTTTTAGAGATCTTAAAAATTTTGAAAGTCAAAATTTTAGAAAAATAAATTTTTAGTCTTCAGACTCTGATACCGTATTATGCAAAGTAATTGGTAAGTTATTGATTATATTAACAAATGATCAAAGTGATCATTATAAAGAATTTACAAGAAATACAAGATAGAAAGTTTCTAAAAGAGATTAGAAAAGATAAAATATATTTATCACTCCGCAGAAGGAAGTGATCAGAGAGGAATGAAACCATATTTGATTGCTTAAAAGTATCATATAACAACCAGTAGTTTGGTATGACTTATCTATGCATCAATACTGATTTACTGAATAATATATCAGAATACTGTTAGGAATAAGGGACCAATAAATGATCTAATACACACCCACACAAATAAAAGTCATAATCATTTTGAAGTTATTCATAGCCTATTCTTTAATCTCTTTCTGTAGCCCCTTTTGAGGATAGATAGGTTGGGGTGGGTGAATCCCAAGAGAGACTAAGCCATGTATATCTGAAAAATCTGAAGGCAGAGTCCCAAATTGGGTATGAATGTGTTCTAGAAACCTTGAGGGAATCCACTTGTAGATTGGTATCCGAGCATCCTATGACAATTACTACTTGTCCTCCTTAGGGTTGAGTTTGGAGAAAGTAAGAAATTTGGCGTAAGTATGTTAACTGTCAAATGTACTAGGAATCATTAATTATTTTAATATGATTTAGATGCATAGTGATTTATGCCAATCAATGGGAATTGGCATCATATGGGAATTTACGTCAATCCGAAAGAAGCCGCGTGATTTGCAGTGTCGGGTTTGGAAAGTTTGTAGAAATGACGTTAATGAAGACGTGAAAAACCCTAGTCGGGGTTTGAAACAAGTTCCTGCAAAAAACGGCCCAGAAAACTTAAAAACTAAAAAATGTTTTTTGAGAGATCTTAAAAATTTTGAAAATCAAAATTTTAGAAAAACAAATTTTTAGTCTTCAGGCTCTGATACCATATTATGCAAAGTAATTGGTAAGTTATTGATTATATTAACAAATGATCAAAGTGATCATTATAAATAATTTACAAGAGATACAAGATATAAAGTTTCTAAAAGAAACTACAAAATATCAAGTAATCGATCTTATCTATCTAAATTACATGATATTACATAAGATGACCATTTAAGTAATAAACAAATATAATGATATTCTAATAGTTACTAGGTTATATTTTTGAATTGATTATATAATACTAATGGAAACACAACATACATCAAAGAGTTTTTGCCCACGAGAGACAAAGCCAGTCCAAGATCAAATACAGATCGACAAAATTACATTCAAGTTAAAGAGTATTGTTTAGAATCCTAAGAAAATCTAAATATTGCAGCTTTTACTGTGTCCCAAAACCCAATGGGTGGATAAATTTTAGGTTTATTATCATTGTTTCTAATGATCTCCAGGTCTTGATCACACTCAACAACTGTGTGTTTTCTTTGAGCCCCATGCTCTCAAGTGGCTTATCATAGGTATAGTTCTTTGTTAGAATGATTTAGAGTAACTGAGAGGGGGGTGAATTAGTTATCCAAGGTCCAGATGTACCAATTAAACTTTCAAACACTTCAACCAACTCAGAACAACTCAGTAATCCACTCGGTCTCTATAGCATATAATCAACAATATAAACTTGCAGTTTACTATCGTAATATAATCAACTTGCAGAATATAAAACTCTTAACAATAAAACACATCAAATAACATTCACACAAGTATGACACCATGATTTAACGTGGAAATCCAATATGGAAAAAACCACCAGTAACATGCTACCAATTTTTCACTCTTCTGAAGTGAGCTCTGTGAAAAGCCATCCCGGTTAAAGGTTACAATACACACTGTTAAAGGATTTAATCACTCTGTTAGAAGTGAGCCTTGTTAGAGGGCTTAGACCATTCCATTATAATGCCACCTTGATTAAAGGATTTAACAATATGACTATTAGGTCAACCTTGTTTAAAAGGATTTTGCAACTGATACAATGGTTAGAAAGTAACAACAAATTGTGATATGAAACATACAACTCACTTTACAAATATAGGTCCAATTATAGCTCAAATGCTAATTCACTGACTGGCCTTCATTGTCATCTCCATCACTCAGATCTACTTGGAAATCCTTCAAGCAATCACCACTGTGCAGTCCTGTACTGCTCTCTTTAGCCCTTTCTTGCTTCTGCTTAGATTTTTCCAATCAACTGAATTAACCTCATACCACTCCTTATCATAACCTATAATTAGGTTAATCTTATACCTCTCTGATCAGGTAGCTCAATCTATTGCCGTGTATTCATCACCGTAGATCTTAGGTTTAGGTCAGATCTAACGAATCCTTCCAACATTTTGTTTCCATCTACATTGTAGAATACATCCTAAAAATCCTTGAATCCATACATAAAACGGTTAAACATATATTAAATGCTCATTTAATTCTACACAACAATCATCCTTATCTTAAATACGTTTCACATATCCCAAGAAAATCAACTATGTCAGCTGGGATCTCAAATCTTTCTCAAACTGTCATAATACTGACACTCGGTCAATACTGTGTTCTACCATCGATCATCACTGTCTAACTCGGTAATTCTCTAACACTCGACAAATGCTGATGTTCGGTCGACGCTAAATTTGCTCGACATATACTGGCACTTAGTCGGTATGCGCATCACTCGACATTACTCAGCACAAATTGTTATGAACTTATGTTCTTTAATCTTCTGCTTTGTAACTCGGTCAAGACTAATCTTGTAGTTATGCAAACTTCATTTAGACTTAAGATAAACAATATATTACCTTGTCAAGGTGCGATCTGATTAAGTACCCATTGTAGTTTCACATAACTCAACCATTTCACCAGGTCTTGTTGTTATCTCTCCTTTTCAAATCTTCTTCATCAATCAATTGATATGGCACTTTACAAGATAGCAACTGTCTTACTAGTTAAGGTTTGATATCAATGAAAATATAACAATTATTTCAATTGTAGTTTCCAACAATCTCCTCTTTGGCATTGATGAAAAACACATGCAAACAAACAACATATGCAAGGTTCCCAAATAATCCAAAAAGTATGTTCTGTAAACAAATTTTCATTAATGTCCTTAGCTTCATTTTGATTCTCTCTAATATAAATATTTTCTCCCTCAATGTTTTCATGTCTTATTCTCCCTCTTTGTTTCCTTACTGATTTCTCTTACAGTATATCTCCCTCTTTGACAACAATGCCAAAGACATACATCTTCATCATGTAGATATCTTCTGTCTCAGGTTTCTGAATTCTATGCTCCCTCTATCATCTTGCTTATGAATGTTCAATATCTTTGCTTAACACTTCACAACTTTAGACGACTCCTAAAGTGTGACCACCTTTTGCATCAATATATTAGATATTTTATGTAATACATTTGATGCAATCACTTCATATGATCTCATTTAGCCTCAGATAGGGGAATCACCCCTAATTTGCCTCTTAGATACTCATGAGCATCCTTAGGTAAGGCTTTAGTAAATATATCTGCCAACTGTTCGTTTGTATTAACATATTCAAGTCTTACTTCTTTGTCTTGTACTAGCTCTCTCAAGTAATGATATTTGATAGCAATATGCTTGGTCTTTGTATGCATCACATGATTATTTGAAATATTAATAGCACTAGTGTTATCACAAAAAATAACAACTGAGTCTGTGATCTCTTTCTTCATACCTTTCAATAATTGTTTGATCCACACTATGTTTGAACAATTTATTGCTACTATGACATATTCAACCTCTACTATAGAGTGAGAAATACAGTTATGTTTCTTGCTTGTCCAAGAGACTAATCTCTTTCCTAAAAAGAATGCACCTCCACTTGTGCTCTTTCTGTCATCAACATTACCTGCCCAATCCGCATCTGTGTAAAATTTTAGTTCAAACTTCTCATTCTTATTGTAATATAATCCATAGTCCTCTGTTCCCTTCAAATAACTCAGAATCCTTTTCACTGCCATTAAGTGACTATCTTTAGGATTTATAGAAAATCTTGCAACAATCCCAACTGCTAATGCAATATCTGGTCTACTGTAGACAACATATTATAGTTTTCCGATCATTGATCTATATAGGGTTTGATTCACTTCGGCTGTCTCATCAGTCTTTGATAGTTTCTGTCCACTATCCATAGGAGTACTTATAGGTCTGGAGTCCTCCATGCCAAAAGTTTTCAATATCTCCTTGATATACTTAGATTGTGTAATGAAGATACCTTTATTCATCTGATATACTTGTAAACCAACAAAGAATTTGATCTCTCCAAACATAGACATTTCAAATTCAGTTTGCATCTCTTTTGCAAATAATTGGCAAAAAACATCTTGTCCTCCAAATATGATATCATCAACAAATATTTCAGCTCTACCTTTCTCAGACTTTAAGTACATATTACTGTTGTCATTTGTCCTTGTATATCCAATCTTGACTAAATAATTGTGCAATCTCTCATACCATGCTCTAGGGGCTTGCTTCGATCCATACAATGCTTTATGTAACTTGCAAACCATATTCTTCTTGCTTGAATCAACAAATCCTTTAGCTTGTTCAATGTATACCTCTTCTTCTAGTATTCCATTTAGAAATGCTGATTTGACATCCATTTGATATACTTTGAATCCCTTGTGAGCTACATAAGATAGTAGAGTTCTAACTCCTTCCAATGTTGCAACTGGGGCAAACATCTCACCATAGTCAACACCTTCTTCTTGTGCATAACCTTTTCATACCAGTTTGGCCTTGTTTCTTGTAACTTCTCCATGTTCATTCAACTTATTTCAAAATACCCAATTTGTTCCAATAACATTTTTGTCCTTTGGTCTAGGTAATAGTGTCCAGGTTTTTTTCTTCTTAATTTGTTCAATTTCTTCATTCATGGCTTGTATCCAATCTTCATTTCCTAAAGCATCTTTCACTAATTTTGACTCAAATTCACATAATAAACATGTCTGATTTTTCAATTTGCTTCTTGTCATGACCTCTGAATCTTTATCTCCAACAATTTGATCTGGATTATGATGTCTTATTATATATTTTTCTAGTGTAGGCTCTAGTCTTCTTTTCTCTTAATGTTCATCCTCAGATTCATCATCAAAGTTAATTTCAGGTTAATTTTGTGTCTCTTCTTCTTCCTTTACAGTCTCCTCCTAATGCTCAAAAATGTCTTTCTGTAACTCGACATTTTCTTGCTGTTGGTCGGCAGCATCATTCTATTGTTTGACAACCTCTTTTTCAAGTTTAGGCACACTGCTGAGCTCTCCTTCATTCATATAAATGAAAGATCTGTAACCTTAGGGATCTTGCTTGCATTCTACTTCATTCTTTTCTACATATTCATCAATTCTAACATTTGCACTTTCCACAAATTTGTTAGTGTTAGAATTCAAACACTTATACGCTTTTCTCTTAGTGGAATAACGTAGGAATATGCGTTCATCACTTTTAGCATCAAGTTTTCCATTTCTATTGTCCTTCAGTATATAATATTTGCTTCCAAAAACTTTAAAATGTTGTACATTAGGTGCATAAGCATACCATAACTCATAAGGTGTAGTATCAGTACCTTTCTTGACTTGTACTTGGTTCAAGGTATAGACTGATGTACTTACAACTTCTCTCTAGTACTTTTGTGCAACATTATTTTCTATCATCAGTGTTCTAGCACAATCCATTATTGATATATTCCTTCTCTCGGCTATGCCATTCTATGAGGGAGTCCTTGGAGCAGACATCTATCTTTTAATTCCTCTATCATTGCAGAATAAGTTGAGCTCATTTGATATAAAATCTCCTCCTCTATCAAATCTCAGACATCTCAAGTTCTTACATGTCTCTTTTTCAACTTTTGCCAAATACCACTTAAACAACTAAAAAGCATCAGATTTTTCTTTGAGAAACATTACAATCATCATTCTAGAGTAATTATCAACAAATAATATGAAATATTTATCACCTTGGTAGCTTTGTACATCAATAGGTCCACAAAGGTCAGTATGAACCAATTCTAAAACATCATCTGAAGTATAGGTTTTTCTCTTGAAACTAGACTTTGTCATTTTTCCCAACTGACATTGCTTACACATAACATTATCAGGTTTCTTCAATCTTGGTAACCCTCTTACTCTTTTCATCTTACTAATGTTTACCAAATTGTCAAATTTCACATGACATAACCTCTTATGCCATAACCATATATTATCATATTGTGAAAATAAACATGTCTCATCAAATAAATATAGATAGAACAAATACCTCTTGTCTGTTCTCCACTTCCAATCATTTCACCAGTAGCATCAAAGATCTTAGCTTTTCTGTGGTGGAACTCAACTCAGTATCCATAAGTATTCAACTGAGAAACACTCAACAAATTACAATTTAGTCCTTCAACCGAATAGGCATTATCACATATGATCTTATCAGTCAATTTTTATTGATCCTTTTCCTTTCACAGGACATGGTTTGTCATTACCAAACTTAACACTACCACCTTTGCAATAGTTTAAGGTTTCAAATTTACTTTTATCACCAGTCATGTGATGTGAGCAACCACTATCAATTATCCATCCATCACCTTTACTCATATAAGAAATAAGTGCAATTTTCTCAACTTCATCAGAATCATCTTTCATAGCTACATAAACAACTTCTATATCACTGTCATCAAATTTACCAGATTCATTATCAATTTCTTCTTCAGCAATATAGCAGGATTTCTTACCTTTGTCTTTATAGTCCTTATACCTTCTGAAATATCTATCATCCCATTTGTCTTAATACTTTCTTTCTCTTCTCTCATCCTTTTCATTCTTGTTAGGACATCTTGCAACAACATGACCAAATTTGTTACATGAAAAACAAATTATAGGAAGTTTACCTTCAAATTTTCCTCTTCCCTTGGTAGTCTTCTAGCCATAAGTGCTTCAAATTCATCAATATCTTCATCAGAAGTGTCACTGTCACTATTCACATGTATTTCTTTTCCTTTTCTTGATTTGTGAAGAGTTAATTGTGATTTGAATGCAAAATCAACATGGTGAGGAGTGAAATTATCAAAATTTGACATCTCAAAAGCAGTAAGTCTACCAGCTAGACCTTCCAGAGTTAAGTTGTTACCAGGAGTACATCTCAGCTCTTGTATAGAAGATATTCTAATAGCATATGTAGGAAGTAAGGCTCTTTGTACCTTTATAATAATAGTATCATCAACAATAGTTCCATTTTCTCCTCTAATAGCATTTACAACCTCCTTAATTCAACTACAATACTGAACAATAGTTTCACCATCTTTCATTCTCATCTCATCAAACTTACATCTCAAGCTTTCAGATTTGGGTCTCATTACATTTGTATCACCTCCATAGATAGTTGCCAGTGTATCCCACATTTCCTTTGCAGTTTTGCAATCTTTTATATCTTCAAATTCAGGATAGGTTAGGGCTAATGCAATCTCCAACATTGCTTGGTTGTGTTCTTGTTTTTCTTTCATCTGCTGAGCTGTCATACGTGCATGCACTATTATATAATCATGTTCCACATAGTATTTTGAAACATCTCCAATACCAACTAGGTGTAGCTTCATCAAACTTTTCCATGCAAGGAAATTCTCCTTATTCAGCCTGGATACCTCCTTTTTATACATCTTGATCTTTAGCTTCAAGTACCTTCAAAATTTTCTCTACAAGAACCACAATAACTCTGATACCAATTGTTAGAATGATTTAGAATAACTGAGAGGGGGGTGAAAAATTTATCCAAGGTCCAGATGTACCAATTAAACTTTCAAATGATTAAACCAACTCAGATCCACCCAGTAATCCACTTGGTCTCTATAGCATATAATCAACAATATAAACTTGTAGATTAGTGTCCTAATGTAATCAACTTGCAGAATATAAAACTATTAACAATACAACACATCAAATAACATTCAAAATAGTATGACACCATGATTTAACGTGGAAACCCAATATGGGAACAACCACCAGTAACATGCTACCAATTTTTCACTCTTCTGAAGTGAGCTCTGTGAAAAGCCAACCCAGTTAAAATTTATAATACACACTGTTAAATGTGAACCGGTTAAAGGATTTAATCACTTTGTTAGAAGTGAGCCTTGTTAGAGGGCTTAGACCATTCCATTAGAATGTCACCTTGATTAAAGGATTTAACAATATGAATGTTAGGTCAACCTTGTTTAAAAAGATTTTGCAACTGATACAATGGTTAGAAAGTAACAACAAATTGTGATCTGAAACATAAAACTCACTTTGAAAATAAAGATCCAATTATAGCTCAAATGATAATTCACTGGCTGACCTTCGTTTTCATCTCCATCACTCAGATCTGCTCGAAAATCCTTCAAGCAATCACCACTGTGAAATCCTGTAATGCTCTCTTCAACCTTTTCTTCCATATTATTAGATTTGGCCAATCAACTGAATTAACCTCATACCACTCCTTATCATAACCTACAATTAGGTTAATCTTATACCTCTGTGATCAGGTATCTCCATCTATTGCTGCTTAATCATCACCATAGATCATAGGTTTAGGTCAGATCCAACGAATCTTGTCAACATTTTGTTTCCATCTACATTGTAGAATACATCCTAAAACTCCTTGAATCCATACATAAAATAGTTAAACATATATTAAATTCTCATTTAATTCTCCACAACAATCATTCTCATCTTAAATACACTTCACATATCCCAAGAAAAACAACTATGTTAGATGGGATCTCAATTTTTTCTCTAAGTGTCATAATACTTGTTGTTGCTCAAATCAATAGATTGGATTTCCTATGGACTTGCCAATCCAATGCTGGGAAACCCAAGTGATTTGGCCAACTAACAAGGTTTCAACCAAGACAAGGCTGAACCTTCTGCAATTCTGGCTCTGCAGAACCAAGGCTGGTAGGCCTATACCTTAGATTTTTCCTTCAAATCCCAAGGCTTTTATAGCAGATAAAGTGTACTTAAAACTTCTTTATCTCACAATATGGCAAGGTACTTGAAAGAAATCTTCACTGAAAGCAATGTGTCACAAAATGCTAACTGGAATGCTTTAATATGTTAAGTGAATTTTTGTGAATATAGATTTGAATTGAAAAGTGCAGATGGATAGAATATCACAAAACTATGAGCAATGAACTAAATAATCACAATCCAATATGTATATAGACCAGTGCCTTATTTTCTCATGGGCAATAGAGTCAAAATCATTCCAACCCTATGTACAACCTTAAATATAGTTTACAAGAAACATATCACTTCTAAGGTGTTATGAAATGAGCATATAACCTAAGATAATTCACAGTTATCTCAATTGATAATCAATTTTCAAATGACAGAATGATTGATTGTCGCCATAATCAATTGAATTTAACCATACAAGATGAAAAGACCAATTGATAATAGAAACTATGAATTTCATCAGAATATGCTACACCAAACTATCACTTTGAAGAAAATCTATAGATTTTATCTAAGGGACTAATTGAAAATGAAAATGAATCTTTTCCCACAGATGAGAGAAAAGGGGGACTTATCTTTATTGATTTTAGAAAAATGATGCAAGTAGGTTCATGTTATAGTTGTTGATCAAAACCATCCAATCTGACTATAGTAACCATCATAGTTCTAGTCCTTTGTATTGATCTTGGTATCCTTATTAATATAAATTCCAAAGGATGCGAACAAGCTTTAGATCAATATGTCTGTTCATTACTAATACCTAATCCTAGGATCAACAACCGAACAAATATAATTACATCTCAAAAATGATTAGTCATCCTTGTCTAGAACTCAATTATTGACCAAAATAGATAAGAATAATAGTCACTAAAAAATTACTTGTGATTTGTTAGAGACAATTCAGAATAATAATTCTATGTTAAGACATTATGATACTTTGACCATACTTTCATCCATATATTTCTACTTCTGATAGTGGATATTATCTTTTGCATGTCGAATAGCTTCATCATGTTGATCAGAGAAGTAGATATCGTTAACCACCCCCTGGTATTTTATTTATCTTCTGCATAATATGCATTATCCTTCAATATTTCATCCAGGTCACATTTGTTCTGTCAGCATATAAGTCCATGTTTTGCTACCTTCAAAAACCCTGCATGTCGACTGCGTATCAAACAATACATAAAAACCCTAAGAGATATAAAATATAATTGAGAGAAATAAGCATTAAAGATAACTACCTGTCGACATAGTCACTCAGATTTAATGCTTCTCCATCCGTTGAAGACACATGACATCATTGCGTAATGCCTTGAAGAATAAGTGTCATGCATCTCCGTTTTGAGGCATTACGCCTACCGTTGATGTTCATCAAATTTAATCACCACTTAATCTCTGAACCTTAATAACTCCCGATCATCTTTATTGAATCATTCAATTAAGACATGATCATTGATTAAACCCATGTGTGAAAAGATGAGATCTTTAGTAGCTCAACCTTTAGTATGCCTCAGAAATGGTGTGTAATCCTCGTCAGTCTATTCAACAAATTAGAAACTACCAACTGTATACTTGCTTTCTCATTGCTCAGAATGTCTACGGGCCCAGGACACGTGTCGTTCATGCGTAATGCCTTGAAGACTAAATAGCTTACATCTTTTCTTTGAGGCATTACGACCTCCATTGATTTCTTCTAAACTTTACCAAAGTTTAATAGTATTCCCTTGTCTTCATCACCAAGAGTCTAGTGGGTCTGGGATACGCGACATCATCGCGCGTTCCCTTAAAGCTTAAACATCTTCATCTCCAGCTTTGAGTCATCATGCAAACCGTTGATGAAGTTTGAACTAATAAAATCTTTAACTATTGATCTATGTTCTTCTCCATTCAGATTTTAGTGGGACCAGAACATGTGGCGATCTGGCGTGATGCCTTAATGGATAGATAACATGCATCTTTTGTTTGAGGAAATACGCCAACCGTCGGATGGATTTTTACTTGCTCGATGTTTAATCGTGCTTTGACTTTTTCAACCAAGATCAAAGACACGTGTTAGCCAAGTGCATTCCCTTGAAGGTTAAAGATATTCATCTTGTTGATCGAGGGATAATGCCAGTCGTTGATCTTCGAAAAAAGGGCAAGTTTTTTAAGTGGATCTGCAAAGAGGTAAAACTCATTTAAAAAACCAGTGAAAAGACTTTCAATAACAAGTTTATAAATTTAAAAATTTGCAGGCCGTAGAATGTAAGATTTTAAATATAGAAAATTTAACAGGATAAATGCATAAATTAATAAGATGAATGCATAAGTTAGGATTTTTTCTAGTATAAACTGTAAAATGAAAGGAATAAATAATGAAATAAAAGGATAAAATTTAAATAATAAGGGCACATAATATACTTCCCTGAACTATTTAAACATGTCTTTATGCTTATAAATCTTGGGTTCCACCAATACTGACTCGGTCAATACTACGTTCTACCACTCTGTCATTACTGTGTAACTCGATAATTCACTGACACTAAGAAAATGCTGATAGTCGGTTGACACTAAATTTTCTCAGCATATATTGGCACTCAGTCGACATTCGCATCACTCAGCATTACTCAACACAAACTATTTTGAACTTATGTTCTTTAATCTTCTGCTTTGTAACTCAGTCAAGAATAATCTTGTAGTAATCCAAACTTCATTTAGACTTAAATATAAACAATATATTACCTTGTCAAGGTGCGATCTCATCAAGTACCCATTGTTGTTTCACATAACTCAACCATTTCACCAGGTGTTCTTATTATCCCTCCTTTTCAAATCTTCTTCATCAATCAATTGATATGGCACTTTAAAAGATAGCAACTGTCTTACCGATTAAGGTTTGACATCAATGGCAATATAACAATTGTTTCAATTGTAGTTTCCAACATTCTTATGTCTTTCTTGAAGATCAAATAAATCTTAATAAATTATTCATTACCCTTTCCATAATAGGGCCAGTACATTTTTTTACTTCAGATCTTTTATATTGACTTGACCTATACCACACAGCTACCAAAACTTCTCTTTATTCACCTTCACCATTGCATGACAATGTAATAAAAAATATGTCTTTTATAAGAAAAAGTACGTTGCCTCTTTCTACCTTGGAAATTGTTCTTGTTTCTCACTTTCCCCTAAAATCAAAGAATATCAATAGTCAAGACTAATGATAAAAGATTGGAGTTTTTGTTCAAGCCTTTGACATACTCAAACAATATCTTTTTGCCAAAAACTTATATTTACTAGCCCACCTACCACAATTTTAATACAAAATAAAAGTCATTTTTAGCAAAGAACAATAATTGCTATCTCAAGGATTCTACAAATAGAACATAGGTTATTATTAGATTATGTTTTACATTAACAAGGAGTTTTTTAAATAGGAGCAACCATTTGAAATAAATTTTTTTTTTTGTTTTTACATAAGATCGTGTATAGTTAAGGATTTAAGACCATTGCTTGTGACTAGATTAAGATACCAATAATCATTAAGGTGTTTGAATTTTTTGAGAGTGGGTGAGAGAGTTATAAAATATTTTTAGAGTCCATATTGTTGAAATTAGTATCATCCTTTCATTTCAAATTATTCTAAATCTTTGTCTCAAACAAAAACTATGCAGGAAAATAAAAGAAAATACAAGCTATCGTAAGCTTTGAAATTTTTTAGGAGGTAGATTAATTCCAAAACTAAGAGAGGTGTATATGAGAAAATCTAATGGTTAGTAAATGCAAAACAAATCAAAATTATGTATAAACTACCCAAATTAACTCATACCTCCGGTTGAGCTAAATGGAGGCACCCAACTCCATTGATTTGCTCATGTAGTTTTTGAATGTGAATATGCTCTCCGAACACAACAATATTGAGATAAAATGGATTCGTAATGGATGATGGACAAACTAGCATGATATCTATATGAGAGTCTAAGTGATAGAATGTAAGCTAATGGATATTACTATGCCAAAACTATGTGAATTATGAGATGAAATTATGCTAAGATGAGTGCAATACTAAATGATTACCATGAAATCAAAGATGCTAGCAAAATGAGTAAGAGTTATAGAGAAATTTTAGCATGATAACAATGCACAATTGATGGATGAAAATGCATGAGGAGAGGCTTCTATTTATAGAATCTGGAGGGAAATGGATGGTTATGATTGAATTTTAAATGAAGGGCTAAGATGAGTGCAATACTAAACGATTACTGTAAAATCCAAGATGCTAGCAAAATGAGTAAGAGCTCTAGAGAAATTTTAGCATGATAATAATGCACAATTGATGGATAAAAATGCATGAGGAGAGGCTCCTATTTATAGAATCTGGAGGGAAACAGATGGTTATGACTGAATAGAAATGGAGGGTTAAGATTCATTAGGATTGATGAGGTGGATATGAAATAAGCAAGGGTAGTTGACTATGCAAGGTGATGTGTTGCTCACATGTGTGAGGAATCTTGGGAATAATTAGTATTACATGCCAAGTGGGGGACAAGTGTAAGAATAGGATGGCTATAAGGACAGGTGTGTAAGAGGATAGGATGACTATTTATTGAAGGTGGGTGAATTCAAAAAATTAAAATTTTGAATTGTGCTCACGTTTGTGAGACTAATTTTTAAATTGGAGGAAATTGTTAATGAAGTAGGAATCATGGAATTAGGCTAATTAATCAAAAAATAATTAGTGGGTAGACTTTAGGAGGGATTATAGGCTAATAGACTAGAGGACTTAGGGTATGGGCTAGCTTAATTAATTTAGGATAAATTAAACCACAAGATTAAGTGAGAAAAAAGTATGTTTAATTAGTTAAATTAATTGAATATTGGCTAAGAGGAAATAATACAACTAATTATTAAAATTAAGTATATGATCAGACTAAAGAGAAAGAATATAATTAATTATTAAAATTTATTACATTATGTGGCTAAGATAAATTAATTAAATTAAATTAAATTAATTATGAGGTTAAGGGGAATATGAATTAATAAATTCATAAAGGGACTATTTTAGGCATCTACATTTTTCCCCTCTTTGATGTAGTGTCTAAAAATGGAATTGCGTCAAAGAAGATAAGAAGATGCCTTAGTGAGGGGAGGTGAAGGTCAAGGAATACGCAGTGAAGTGGTGGTAATGGAAAGGGGCATTTCCCCCTCGAGAAATTGGCGCAAAAAATGAAAATCAGGGCAATTTCTCAAAAAGAAAAGTAAAAGTGGAAAATATTAGGGAAAAAAGGGGTAAGCAAAATTGCATGGTCAACAAGGTGATAGAAAAGGATATGACCAGGCATAAGGGTATGTTAGAATGAATTTAGAATAAATGAGAGGGGGGGGGGGGGAATCAGTTATCCTCAGGTCTAGATGTGNAAGGTGATAGAAAAGGATATGACCAGGCATAAGGGTATGTTAGAATGAATTTAGAATAAATGAGAGGGGGGGGGGGTGAATCAGTTATCCTCAGGTCTAGATGTGCCCATTTAAACTTTATACCAATTTGAACAACTCAGATCTGCTCGGCAACAATAACATAAATCAACAACATACATATGCAGTTTACTGTTCAGATGTAATCAGCTTGTGGAAACTTAACAGTAAAACAAAACATAAACATTCACACAAGTTGACACCAGTGTTTAACATGGAAACCCAATATGGGAAAAACCACCAAGAAAATGCTATCAACTTTTCACTCTACTAAAGTGAGCTCTGTTAGGAGCCAACCCTGTTAAAGGTTACAAAACACATTGCTAAATGTGACCTGGTTAGAGGATTTAATCACCCTGTCAGGAGTGGCCTTGTTAGAGGACTTAGAACATTTCACCTGAATGTCACCTTGCTAAAAGGATTTATACAATGACTGTTAGGTCAACCTGGTTAAAGGATTTTGACTAATACAATGGTTAGAAAGTAATTAGCTGGCGTGATCTGATACATACAACTTACTTTGCAAATCTAGATCCAATTCAGCTCTAATGCTAATTCAGTGAGTGACCTCCATTCTCATTTCACTCTTCAGATCTGCTTTGAAATCTGTCAAGCAATCACTTTCACAACTCTCTGCTTCTCTGTTCAACCTTCTCTACTAGATCATGCCAATCAATCAATTAACTATGCAATCCTCTTTCATACACATCATAATTCATGAATAATCCCTTGAGGTTAGCTTATACCTCTTCATCTAGGTTAGATAAATCTTTTTCCACTTAATCAAGATCTTAGATCTTAGGTTAGGTCAGATCCAATAGATCTTTCCATGATTACATTTAATTTACTTCTCCAAAGCAATTACTAATTAACTCTTTGATCCATCCATTAATTACGGTTACCTGTGCATTTAAATAGTGTGGATAAATCATGCTTATCCTTAGTTAACTTTGCATATCCCAATAAAATCAATTATGTCGGCCAGAGATCTCAACTCTCAACAATTACCAAAATATTACTGCTCGGCCAACACTGTGTTCCTCAGCAATTTACTGATGCTCGGTCGACACTAGAAATTATGCTCGGCATACACTGGTGCTCGGTCAACACAAACTTGCTTAGCATAAACTGTTCTCAGTAAACTAACATCAAAAGATAAACAACACATTACTTTGCCAATGTGCCAACTGATCAAGTACCCTTGTGATTTCCCATAACTTAATCATTCCACTTGGTGTTCTTGTTAAATATCCTTCATCAATCAATAGATATGGTACTCAAACAGATAGAAATAATCTTACCAATTAAGGTTCGACATCAATCACAAAACAATAATTTTTTCCATTGTAGCTTTCCAACAATTTTTCCAATAATCTCCCTCTTTGGCATTGATGGCAACACTAAACAATAAAACAATAATTTTCAACCATACAATCCAAAAAGTCTGCCTGTGTTCCTTGATATGAACTAATCTTCATTAATGTCTTTAGCTTCATTCTGATTCTCATCTTGTAAAACTTTTTCCTTCTCTGTCTATAATCACCTAAAATATTTCTATTTCTGTTCATCTGTAGACTCCCTCTTTCATTAATCCTTTCCCTCTTTGACAACATTTACTTTTTTAGTAATATCTTTTTCTTAGTAATCTCTCCCCTTTTCTCTAAGTATAGTAAACTCTCCCTCTTTCAGTAAACTTCTCCCTCTTTGACAACAATGCCAAAGATGTTGACATCTTCATCATGCAGATTCTTCTATTCTAAACTTTGTATCATGCTGTTCCTATAATCTTGTTTATGACTAATCCTCTTTTTTGTCTTTGTCTGTCTTTCACAACTTTAGGTAGCATCCTAAAGTATGACTGCCTGTGCATCAATGAGTAAAATATTCTAAATATAACATTTGATGCAACAGTTCTATTCTGAATGAATTAGCCTCAATTAGGGGAATCACCCCTAATTTACCTCGCAAATACTCATGAGCATCCTTGGGTAGTGCTTTTGTAAATATGTCTACTAACTGTTCCTTAGTATTCACATATTCCAGTCTCACTTCCTTCTTCTGAACTAGCTCCTTCTTCTGAACTAGCTCCCTCAAGTAATGATACTTGATAGCTAGATGCTTTGTCTTAGAGTGCATAACAGGGTTCTTAGAAATATTAATGACACTCATGTTATCACAATATATGACAACTGGTTCTGTGATCTATTCTTTCATACCTTTCAGTAGTATCTTCAACCACACAATATTAGAATAATTAACTACTGATGCCACATACTCAGCTTCAGTTGTAGGTTGTGAGGTGCAATTCTATTTCTTTCTTGTCCATGAAACTAATTCTGCTGCTCAGCCAACATTGTGTTCCTCAGTAATTTACTAATGCTCAGTCGACACTAGAAATTATGCTTGGCATACACTGGTGCTCGGTCGACACAAACTTGCTCGACATAAACTGTTCTCAGTAAACTGTCATCAAAAGATAAACAACACATTACTTTGCCAATGTGCCAACTGATCAAGTACCCTTGTGATTTCCCATAACTTAATCATTCCACTTGGTGTTCTTGTTAAATCTCCTTCATCAATCAATAGATATGGTACTCAAACATATAGCAATAGTCTTACCAGTTAAGGTTTGACATCAATCACAAAAAAACAATTGTTTCCATTGTAGCTTTCCAACAATATTTTCAACAATCTCCCTCTTTGGCATTGATGGCAACACTAAACAATAAAACAATAATTTTCAACCAAACAATCCAAAAAGTCTACCTGTGTTCCTTGATATGAACAAATCTTTATTAATGTCTTAGCTTCATTCTAGTTCTCATCTTGTAAAACTTTTTCCTTCTTTGTCTGTAATCACCTGAAATCTTTCTATTTCTATTCATCTGTAGAATCCCTCTTTCATTAAGCTTTTCCCTCTTTGACAACAATTACTTTTTCAGTAATCTCTTTTTCTCAGTAATATCTCCCTTTTTCTCTAAGTATAGTAAACTCTCCCTCTTTCAGTAAAATTCTCCCTATTTGAAAACAATGCCAGAGATGTTGACATCTTCATCATGCAAATTCTTCTATTCTAAACTTTGTATCATGCTATTCTTGTCATCTTGCTTATGACTAATCCTCTTTCCTGTCTTTGTCTGTCTTTCACAACTTTAGGTAGCATCCTAAAGTGTGACTATCTGTGCATCAATGTGTAAAATATTCTAAATATAACATTTGATGCAACAGTTCCATTCTGAACTAATTAGCCCCAGTTAGGGGAATCACCCCTAATTTACCTCACAGATAGTTATGAGCATCCTTGGGTATTGATTTTGTAAATATGTCTGCTACCTGTTCCTTAGTATTCACATATTCCAGTCTCATTTCCTTCTTCTGAACTAGCTCCCTCAAGTAATGATACTTGATAGCTATATTCTTTGTCTTAGAGTGCATAACAGGGTTCTTATAAATATTAATGGCACTCGTGTTATCACAATATATGACAACTGGTTCTGTGATCTCTTCTTTCATACCTTTCAGTAGTATCTTCAACCACACAATATTAGAACAATTAACTGCTGCTGCCACATACTTGGATTCAACTGTAGGTTGTGAGGTGTAATTCTATTTCTTGCTTGTCCATGAAACTAATCATTTTCCCAGAAGAAATGATCCACTTGTGGTTCTTTTCCTATCATCTATATTTCCAGCCCAATTAGAATCAGTATAGACTCTGAGCTCAAACTTATCATTCCTTTTATAATACAGACCATATTCGTCTATTCCTTTCAAATATCTCAGAATCCTTTTTACCGTCATCATATGAGTTTCCTTGGGATTGGCAGCAAATCTCGCAATAATACCAACAACCAGTGCAATATCAGGTCTGCTATGCACAACATATTGAAAATTTCCAATCATTGATCTGTAAAGGGTTTGATTCACTTCTTTTGTATCATCATTTTTTGTTAACTTCTGTCTAGTAGCCATGGGTGTACTCACTGGTTTTGAATCTTCCATTCCAAAAGTTTTTAGTATCTCCTTGACATATTTTGATTGAGTAATATAGATACCATTCTTCATCTGATATATTTGTAAGCCAACAAATTTTTTTATCTCACCAAACATAGACATTTCAAATTCAGTTTGTATCTCTTTTGCAAATGCTTGGCATAACACATCTTGTCCACTAAATATAATGTCATCAACAAAAATTTCAGCCAATAAAGTACCTTTACATTGCTCTGTCTTCAAGTATAGATTGCTATTGTCATTGGTTCTTGAAAATCCAATATTTACCAAATAATTGTGCAATCTCTCATACCATACTCTTGGTGCTTTCTTCCATCCATATAGTTCTTTGTGTAATCTGCAAACCATGTTCCTCTTACTTGAGTCTACAAATCCACCAGCTTGTTCAATGTACACTTCTTATTCTAATATCCCCTTTAGGAATGCTGACTTCACATCCATCTGATAAACTTTAAAACCTCTGTAGGATGCATATGCAAGTAAATTTCTTACTCCTAATCTTGCAACTGGGGTGAATGTTTCTCCATAATCAATTCCTTCCTCTTGTGCATAACCCTTGCATACTAGTCTAGCTTTGTTTCTCGTTACCTCTCCATGTTCATTCAGTTTATTTCTGAATACCCACTTAGTACCAATTACATTTTTGTCATTTAGCCTAGGTACAAGTGTCCAAGTATTGTTCTTCTCAATATGTTCAATTTCTTCATTCATGGCTTGTATCCAATCTTCATTGTCTAAGGCATCTTTTACTGTTTTAGGCTCAAAATCACATAATAAGCATGTATCCTCTCTCAACTTGCTTCTTGTCATAACTGCAGAATCCTTCGATCCTATGATTTGATCAGGTTTGTGGTGCCTCACATACTTTTCTAGAGTAGGTTCTTTATCTGCTTCAGATTGATCATTCATGTTCAATTCAAGTTGATTCTGTGACTCGGCATCTCCATCAGATAGCTTGGCAATTACCTCCTGTTGCCTGACATCCTCATTCTGTGACTCGACAGGTGCTAGTTGTTGCTCGACAACTTCATTCTTAGGTTCAGGTAATTTATTAGAATCTTCCTCATCCAGATAGACAAATGATTTGTAACTCTCAAGTTCCTATGTGCTTTCAGCTTCATTTCTTTCTGCATACTCATCAATTCTAATATTTGTACTTTCCACAATTTTGTTAGTGTTAGAATTCAAACACTTATATGCTTTACTCTTAGTTGAATAACCAAGAAATATTCCTTCCTCACCTTTAGCATCAAGTTTTCCATGTCTGTTATCCTTTAGTATGAAACATTTACTTCCAAAAACTTTGAAATATTTTACATTAGGTGCATATCCATACCAAAGCTCATAAGGTGTAGCATTAGTACCTTTCTTGACTTGTACTCTGTTCAGGGTATAGACTACTGTACTTACAGCTTCTCTCTAATATTTCTGTACAACATTTTTATCCATCATTAATGTTCTAGTATAATCCATGATAGATCTATTTCTTCTCTCAGCAATAGCATTTTGTGGTGGTGTTCTAGGTGCAAACATCTATCTTTTTATCCCTCATTCATTGCAGAACCTATTAAAATCATTAGAGATAAACTCGCCTCCTCTGTCAGATCTTAAACATTTCAGGCTTTTACCTATTTCCTTTTCAAAATTTGCCAAGTACCACTTAAATAATTGGAATGCATCAGATTTTTCTTTAAGAAACATAACAGTCATCATTCTTGAGTAATCATCAACAAATAGAATGAAATATCTATATCCACAGTAAGTTTTCTCACTAATGGGACCAAAAAGGTCAGTATGAACTAATTCCATAATGCTCTCAAAAGTATGAGTTTTTCTCTTGAAACTAGATTTAGTCATTTTTCTTAATTGACATTGCTTACACATTGCATTTTCAGGTTTCTTTAACTTAGGTAGCCCTCTAACCTTTTTCAATTTTCTTATGCTTACCAAGTTATCAAATTTACATGACACAACCTTTTATGCCATAACCAAACATCATTATATTGTGTAAACAAGAATGTCTCATCAGTTAAATCCAGATAGAACAAGTTACCTTTAGATTGCTCACCACTTCCAACTAGTTCTCTAGTGGCATCATAGATCTTAGCCTTCTTGTGATGGAATTCAACTCTATAACTAGAAGTATTCAGCTATGCAACACTCAATAAATTATAGTTAAGATCATCAACCCAATATACATTGTCACATCTGATCTTGTGAGTCAAGTTAATTGATCCTTTCCCTTTAACAAGACACTGTGCATCATTACCAAATTTAACATAACCACCTTTACATTGATCTAAGGTCTCAAATTTATCTTTATCACCAGTCATGTGATGTGAACAACCACTATCAATGATTCAATGACCACCTTTACTCATATAATAAATTAGTGCAGTTTTCTCATCACCATCAGAATCATCTTTCATAGCAACATACACAACTTCTATGTCATTTTCATCAGATTTGTTAGAATCATTGTCAGAAGCTTCTTCAACTATATAACAAGATTTCTTACCTTTGTCTTTGTAATCCTTATACCTTCTGAAGTCTTGATCATCCTTTCTATCTTTGTAATTGCTGTCTCTTCTTTCATCTTTGTCATTCTTGTTAGGACATCTTGCAACAATATGACCAACTTTGTTACATGAAAAACAAATGATAGGAAGTTTACCTTTGAATTTTCCTTTTCCTCTAGATAGTCTTTTTGCCATGAGTGCTTCAAGTTCTTCCAGATCATCATCTGTAGTGTCACTGTTCACACATTTCTTTCCTTTCTTTGATTTGTTAAGGACCAACTGGGATCTAAATGTAGATTCAATAGCTCGTGGAGTGTAGTTATCAAAATTTGACATCTCAAATGCACTAAGTCTGCCTACCAGACCTTCCAAAGTCAAATTATTATGAGTACATCTTAACTCTTGAATTGCAGAGACTCTAATAGAATATACAGGAAGAAGTGTTCTCAGTATCTTGCTCATAATGGTGTTATCATCAATGGTTCCCTTAGCTCCTCTAATAACATTTATAACTTCCTTTATCCTACCATAATATTGAACTATATTTTCTCCTTCTTGCATTTTCATTTCATCAAACTTACCTCTTAAGCTTTCATATTTGGCTCTTAGCACATTTTTATCTCCTCCATAGATAGTTTCTAGGGCATCCCACATCTGATTTGCATTTGTGCAGTTCTTTATGTCTTCAAACTCATGATAGTTTAATGATGATGCAATATCCAATATTGCTTGATTGTGCTCCTGATTTTCTCTTAACTGTGCAGCTATGGCAGGTGCAGTAGGGGCTACATAATCATGTTCAACATAGTGCTTAGCAGAATCACAAATACTAGCTAGATGCAACTTCATCAACCTCTACCATGCAGGGAAGTTATCTTTGTTCAACTTCAGTACCTCCTTTTTATACATCTTGATCTTTTTCTCCAAGTACCTTCAAACTATTTTCAAGAGACCAAAGCTCTAATACCAATTGTTAGAATGAATTTAAAATAACTGAGAGGGGGGGGGGGGGGGAA
>MU226495.1:573210-632880 GCA_018584345.1 Thuja plicata
TAATACCAATTGTTAGAATGAATTTAAAATAACTGAGAGGGGGGGGGGGGGTGAATCAGTTATCCTTAGGTCAAGACGCGCCCATTTAAACTTTATACCAATTTGAACAACTCAGATCTACTTGGCAGCAATAATATAAATCAGCAACATACATATGTAGTTTACTGTTCAGATGTAATCAACTTGTAGAAACTTAACAATAAAACACAACATAAACATTCACACAAGTTGACACCAGTATTTAACATGGAAACCCAATATGGGAAAAACCACCAATAACATGCTATCAAATTTTCACTCTTCTAAAGTGAGCTCTATTAGGAGCCAACCCTATTGAAGGCTACAAAACACATTGCTAAATGTGACCTGGTTAAACGATTTAATCAGCCTTTCAGGAGTGGCCTTGTTAGAGGACTTAGAACATTCCACCTGAATATCACCTTGCTAAAAGGATTTATACAATGACTGTTAGGTCAACATGGTTAAAGGATTTTGACTAATACAATTGTTAGAAAGTAATCAACATGTGTGATCTGATACATACAACTTAATTTGCAAATCCAGATCCAATTCAGCTCTAATGCTAATTCACTGAGTGGCCTTCATTCTCATTTCAATCTTTAGATCTGCTTGGAAATCTGTCAAGCAATCACTTTTGCAACTTTCTACTTCTCTGTTTAGCCTTCTCAGCTAGATCATGCCAATCAGTCAATTAACTATGCAATCCTATTGCATACACATCATACTTCATGAATAACCCCTTGAGGTTATCTTATACCTCTTCATCTAGGTCAGATAAACCTTTTTTCGCTTAATCAAGATTGTAGATCTTAGGTTAGGTCAGATCCAATAGATCTTTCCATTATTACATTTAATTTACTTCTCCAAAGAAATCACTAATTAACTCTTTGATCCATGCATTAATTATGGTTACCCGTGCATTTAAATAGTGTGGATCAATCGTTCTTATCCTTAGTTAACTTTACATATCCCAATAAAATCAATTATGTCAGCCAGAGATCTCAAATCTCAACAATTACCAAAATACTACTGGTCAGCCAAAACTATGTTCCTCAGCAATTTACTAACACTCGGTTGACACTAGAAATTATGCTTGGTATACACTAGTGCTCGGTCAACACAAACTTGCTTGGTATAAACTGTTCTTAGTAAACTGTCATCAAAAGATAAACAACACATTACTTTGCCAATGTGCCAACTGGTCAAGTACCCTTGTGATTTCCCATAACTCAACCATTCCACTTGATCTTCTTGTTAAATCTCCTTCATCAATCAATAGATATGGTACTCAAACAGATAGCAATAGTCTTACCAATTAAGGTTTGACATCAATGACAAAACAACAATTGTTTCCATTGTAGCTTTCCAACAATTTTTCCAACAGGGCCAAGAAGGAAAAAGAAGGCCAATAAGAGGGCTACAAGTAGGATTTGGGGTGCCTACAAAGGGTCATTTCTGCACTCTTAATAAAAAGGAGCTCTAAGAAAGAAGTGATGGCTAATATGCACAAGAGGGATCAATTAGACAAGTGTGTGAGGCAGTACCAGTCACTAGCAAACTATGATGATATGTTAAGTACCCTCCTATCTTGATTTTTCAAATCTTAGTTTACATTTTAAGTGCAATTATTAGAGCAATAAATAGGGAAATAGGGTGTCAAACCAGATTTGATTGACCAAACGGTGCCTTTGAAGGTGCTAATAAGGGATTAGCATCCTTGTAGACCCTAGTTGTGAGATACACGTCAGTACAAGTATCGCTTGTGTGATCAACACCTCTAAGGGATAGGAAGAAAAGGGGGATTAGGGTAGGGAAATTGACATTTACATCGATTGGTGCATAGGTGCACTGACGTATGTTCCCTACAGATCAATACCTCTCTTTAGGAGAGATGAGGGTTAGGGGAAAGGGTGGGAAAAGCCAAATGAGAGAAATCAAACACTTTGAGTAAAGGGGATAAGTCTAAGATGGGGGAAATATTATCCTTGATAGCTACAAGTTGGAAAAAATAGGTTAAATTGCTGAAGGTTTAAAGGTTGGCATAGGGTTTGTGGATGTAGGCGGTTATGGCACCATTTGGGTACATGAGTTGTTGCGACTTCACACCCACAATGGGATGATGGAAACTTTATTGGAGTAGTGACATAGTGACAGATCGTCATTTCATCTGCCTACAAGAGAGGAAACCATTAATTTATTGGATGTATGGAGGATCTTGTAGATACTGAATCAAGGTGTCATCCTGACCTATCAGCTAGAGGATGTAGATTGTCACATGCGGTGGGTATTTTGATGAAGGATGAAGAGACTAATGATGTAGAATATGAGGATGAGGTTGCATATGACTATGGACATGGATTTACCACCTTTAACTTTACACATAGCCAGCTTGATTGGTGCTCGTATGATGCTAGACCTATGGGGAAATGGGTTCTCTATTAGATGGGTGAGGACTCTATATACTATTTTGGAGGATGGTATTACTTACTGCTGGGGATACGTGATGGTAGGCCAGCTGTATCATGATGTACATGTGTGTATATCAAGGACACAAGAACCCAAGGACATGAGTGACTACTACTAGTGTGGGCTTGGGAGCACATAGAAGAGTTTCAACTGATGCAAGGGAAAAGTTTGAGGTTTGAGGTCATATATTTCATGAGTATATTCAAATATTAACAATTTTCTTGTAGTGATTTTTGTATATACCTTTCATCGCATGAAGAGTTTCCTTCTTACACTATAATACATATTCTCAATATTTTAAGCACCCATCCCTTAATTTTTTAAAGAAGTCTTTTGAAATATAAAATTTAAAAATTATCTCATTCTTAAATTTATCGGTCAAAGACAAGTTTCTAATGAGTTTTGTCTTATTTAATTTAAATCCTGTTTTATAAGTTTTAATCACTTTTTAAATGTAAGTATGTTTTAAAAAGTTTTTTAATTTATTTTTTTATTTTTTAGTAGGTTAGTCCTTGGTGATATGGGTGATCAGGAGCTCCCTATATAAACTTCCAACACTTTTTTGTAGCCTGTGGTCATATGGTTTGAAAATGTATGTGCCTAGGGGCTTTAGTTTATCCCTCCTCCATGCAAACACACAAAGTAATAGTTTTGAAAAAATGTGCATAAATTTTGCAAGACAACTCAAATTTTTGTGATCCAAAAAGTGTTGTAAAGTGGACTCAACCATATATCTTAATACATAATCCATTTTTCTAGATTATTATACAAAAATTAGGTACATATATTTAAATTTTACTTTTCCATTTGAACATCAAATGCCTATATCTTTAGCATACCAAATCATTTTTCAGTGATTTTTTTTATAAATTTATCAAAAAGATGAAAGGAATTCTTTTTTAACAATTAAAATAAGATTTAGAATTAAAATTAAAATTTTTGGCATGTTTTATTCAAATTGTCAATTTGGGGTTTAAAATTAACCTTCACATTTGGATTTGGAGCTAAAAACAAACAAGTATCTTTTAGTTGCATGATCACTTATTTTGTTTTCTCCTCTTGAGCCTTAGGGTGAACTTGAGTGCACAAGAAATAAGTGATCTTGTTTTCTTTTTTTAGGAGGTCTTCTTGGGTATTTCATCACCTCAAGGGACAATCTCAACTCCTATGTTCTGACAGAGTATAAATAGCGGGAGGTGAATCAAAAAACACCTCTCTTGAAAGTAGAATCTAGTCAATCTTAACTAAGCCTCAAAGAAATTTGTACCTCTAGGAAGTGAAGGTGGAGAATTGGGTTACCATCTCCTCCCTGACTATTTGGAATTCTTCTCTTTCATCCATAGATTTGGTCCTCACGTACTTTGTGTATATTGAGGACACCCCCTAGTTGAGCTTGTAAAGCCTAGTTGGAACTATTTTTTCCATCTTTTCTTGTGGCGCATGTCGTATGTAAAATACCTTCATGAAGATTATATCAAAGAATACCAAGTTAGTGCTAAAAATATATACCAATTAAATAATCAAACTTGAAATATTTAAAATCTTCTCATGGTTCTCTAATTAGAAGGACAACATGAATGCTCTCAGCTGAAAATGAGCAATCTTAAAGTGACAACTTCTAAAATGAGAGTGAAAACGATGTGCAATTATGCTAACTCTATGATCTACATGCTTGATTTGATATGAATTTGTAATTATGATCCTAATATGAATTCAATTATGCTAATGAATGACCAATCCAACAAGATGCAATTACTATGATGAAAAATGGTATGATAACATGAATTGATATGTGAATTAGTGAATTGGTGTTTTGCACTAATAAATGCATACTATTTATAGGATTTTACCAAGGATAGGGGATAGAGTTATTTAACCATGATTAGATGAGAGAGGTTGAGTTATGTTTCAAATATTGGGAAAAGATGAAAAAATGAGTGGTGAGGATAGCAAAGGCTAAATGAGTGGCTAAGATAGTAAAGCCTTGGAGTGATCCATGTGCTTTCAATTCTCAATCCTCATTGGTTAATTGATTTTTGTCCCTAAGTGGTTGCTGAAATAAATTAGGAATTAATTAATTCAAACAATTAATTAAATTATCCATGTAGGAGATTAGATGGGTTGGATTTGATTTAATTGAATTGAACTATATAACTAATTGAATAAATCAGTTACATAGTTTATTTGATTTTTCAACTTTAATTAATTCATCTTGGCTTGAATTTAATTAATTAATTTCTTTATTAGTTAATCTATGATATTGACTTGAGGTGACCACTTTGACTTTGGTTGACCAATTTATGGTGTATACAACTCCTTATGCCTACAAGGATTGATAATCCCACTTGAGTAGGTTTTTTGGTGTCTAATGTGTTTGAATGTTTTGGAGTGTCTACACTAGGGTTTAGGAAAGTCTTATATATCTTATGCATGTTTTTAGAGCGCTTGCACCTTAGATTTGGCATATTCCTCATCTTATAGCACTTCCACAAGATTTTGGAGTGCTTTCACCCACCTTTTGGTATATTCCCCATGTTTTGGTGCTTCCACAAGCTATTATAGCACATATGCACTTGAATGGGCAAGGTAGAGGAGTTTGGGCGCTTCCATGACTTCTTATGGCACCTATGCACTCCTAGTGCATTATGCAAGTTGTTTAGGGACATTCATATGAAAATAACTCCAATGAATGATAGGTTTTTGATTTTGGCACTTTTACCAAATAAACCGTCATAATGAATCCAAATAATGATGTGAATTCCCTCATGTATGATGTTGATTTTAACCAAGGTGAATGGTGTCAAAAGTGATCATTGTATTGATATTACTGATGGTAATAAAAAACAAGTTCAATAGAATGATGGTAAGATGTATTTAGTTTTCAAGATCTAGAGAAACAAAATAGGCTGATGCACTCAAAAAGAGAAAGATAGGTGATAAGTTGACTAGTTTGATGAACTGTATATAATCAAAAGATAATGTTGATTAAATGATTGCATTTGATGCAAAACATGTATCTTTTAGGAAATTGAATGTGCAAGGATTATACCCTTGGCCTTTTAGTATAATACATGAGTTATCCTTAGAGGATAGACATGTGATTAGGTGATGTGGCTTGAGGTGTCTGCTTTACATGCCCCAGTTGAGGATGAACAATGATCTACTTGCTGCCTTAGTAGAATGTTGACATTTTGATCACAACATATTCCATCTTCCTATGGGTGAGATGAAGATTACACCAGAGGATATGTACAAGATCTTGCAGATTCCTGTTATGGGAGAGATGGTATATTATGATTCAGTTTAAGATGGAGCAGCATGCTAACGATTATGACTATTGGTGATGAGACTATACGATGGCATAGGATGAAACAACGATATGCACCTTTTCCATCTGTCCTAGCAGCTTTGATTGCAGGATTCTTATTACAAGACATACGTAGACATGGATTTGTGGTCGGCTAGGGTTGTAGTTTAGAGGACATGATTGCAAAATCACATAGATTTGCATGGGGTTCATGTGTAGTGACGCATTTGTATCATGATCTTTATCACGTGGTATATTGACATAGCTCAACCTTGTCAAAAGGACTATTGTTACAGATATGGGGTTGGGATTCATCCTCGAAACTTTCCCTATATTCATGCACACAGAGGATTGATTGTCCAATGTCAGTTGGGAAAACTAGAGTACTTGAGACGTATATTAGATGATCTTGATTAGGTATTTTGGAGACCATATATCAGATATGAGGCATGGGAAGAGAATAATGCTGAGGTCCCATATTTATTTATGGCTTGATGGTTTATTAGACGCACTATCTTTGTGGTTGAGATATTTTTCTTCCATAGGGTATTGAGACAGTATGATCAAACTCAGTACCTTCCACATGGTGTAGATCACTATGCTCATGTCCAATTAGAGCAATAATTATGGGGACCTAGTATTGATTATAGAGTCGTGAGAACTAAGGTATTGGATCTTCAACCAATACCATGGGATTATAAAGATGATATTAGATATGTAGGCATGACTCCTCAGTATGCACAATGGTTTTCTCAACATCCTTTTCCTAGATTCACTGATCCAGTAGAGTTGATTCCTGATATTGATGATCGAGATGCAGAGAGTGATGACGATGATGACCCACAGGATGGGGCTAGAGTACAAAGTAGACAGAGTTAAGGTTCTTCCCAAGGAGTTAGATCTATTATTCCTTGAGGTGGTAGGGAAGATCATGCTACTACTGGGAGAGTGGTTCATATGACAGATGAAAGATTTGAGTTAGATTCTATTCATAGTGGACTTCACGACATAGGTGTACTTCATGGTAGAGGTGGACTAGTACTAGCAGGATAGGATGATGATGATCAAGAGGGTGATGGGGATGTTGGTGGTAGGGTGAGGGTTTGAGGTGGACGGGCTTCTATGTTAGATAGACAGATGGACATATAGGTTCTTCCTAGACATGATGTTGATCTAGGTTTGGCACAGGATAGACAGGATCCTCCAGTTTAGGAAAATGCCCCCGATGCTCTTGATGAACTATAACTGATTGAATGTTTGAAGATGACAAGTTGATGATCACCAAGCTACACAAGTAAAAATGCAAGACATTAAATCAGTTAATGTATTGTATTGTCATTTATGTTCAACTTGATATTATTTGACTGATCATACATAGTCATAACCTTGAAGAACTAAAAATAAATTTTTTTTGTCATCATTAACCATATACACCGAGTGACAGTGAACCCTGAGCACAGATGTTCACAGTGTTACCTGACATATAGTTTTATCCGATGGACAATGTTACTCGAGAAAGTGTAACCTGAGTAAGTGTTATCGAGATAACTGTCAGTTGTCACCAAACAAAATTGAAGTTGATGCTTGAGCTATCTGTAGTAGTCACCAAGCACAACTGAAGTCTTGACTGACGGGAACTAAAGTTCAAAAATGACAAAACAACTTAGTTGGCAGAGCTATATTTAGAGTTACCTGATTGATTACTTTGTTTTTATCCACCATTTAAAAGCTAAGGATAAGAAGGAGATTTAAACCATGTTTTATTCTAGAAAACAAGGAGAGATTTGAGGAATAAAACTAAAGCAAGCATGACAAGCTTTACAGATCAAGAAGTGATCAACGAAGAAAACAAGAAGCATGAACCATCAAAACATGTCTATATAAAGAGACAAATAATTCATAAAGAAAGAGAGAAATGCTGGAGAATATTGTATAAAGAAAGAAGTCTTCATACATAGATGATCATACATGCTAAAGAGGAGATCCAAGAATTCTATAGACACCAAATAATAGAGAAACTAGAGCATTCACCAAGCAGAAGAAATAAAGAAGGGGAGAAAAGAAAAAAAAGAGCATAATTGATCAGAGAGGTATTTTGAGCTTACAATAGATCTGAAAATCTACAAGATAAAGTTGTATTGTTGAAAAAATCATATACTATTTTAGTTTAACCATTGATTCAGAAAATCTCTTAACCGAGTGGGATTTAACCATCCTTATTATATATTGAGATACATCCTAAGGAGTATCAAAAGGTTTTCATGTTGACAACATAGTGAATGCTAGGTCAAGTGATAAACTGTTAGTTTTAAATCCTCTAACAAGGTCACACTTAACAATGTGTTTGTAACCTTTAACAGGGTTGGCTCTTCACCGAGCTCACTTTAGAAGAGTGAAAATTTTGGGTTAGTGGTCCCAAGTGGTTTTTCCCTTAACAGGGTTTCCACATTAAAAATATGTGTCAAATGTGTATTTACTTCATTTCTTTGATGTTTTTCTTTACACATTATTGATTTTGGATTGGTCGGTAATCACTAGAATTTATTTACTGCATTTCGGTAAAGTTTAAGAAAAGAGATACAATAGAGATCATTGAGCAGTATATATTGTTAAATAATATTTGAAGGCATACATCTTGTAGGACTGTAAGATAACTGAAGGTTTTGGATTAATTTTTTAGGCCACTGATTCACCCCACTCTCAGTTATTCTAACAATTGGTATAAGAGCTTTGGTGCTTAGAAGGAAAGTTTAAAGGGACTTAAGCCAAAGATCACAAGACAAGTAAAAGGGATGTGCCTAAGTTAAACAAGGACAAATTTGCATCATGGAAACAAAGTATAAGAATTCATCTCTCTGGTATTGTAAATGATGTTACATAGTACTTGGATACTGAATTCTATACACTTATTGGACCTCTGACTGTTGAACAATCAAAAGAGAAACATGAACACAATTCTATGATGATAGAATTTTATTCTTCTCTAATCGATGTTGAATTTGAAGATGTGAAATCATGCACTACTAAAAAGTAAATGTGGGACAAACTCAAGCTAGTACATGGAGGAGATGTCAATAAGCTAAGAGAAAAAGCTGAAAGCCTAAGAGGAAATTTTGATGAACTAAGAATGAAAGAAGGAGAAAACATCACTCAGTATAGTGACCAAATCAAAGAGGTTGTCAATGCTATCCATGGAGTAGGAGTGCTTGATGAAGAAACAGTGGTAAGTAAAATTCTGAGAATGTTATTGCTTGTTTATGCTATTAGAGTATCTGCAATTCAAGAAATGAGAGTAGTAGCTAGTAACAATGTTACTCTTGATAGTTTGATTGGTAGACTTATTTCATTTGAGATGAACAACTATGACAACAGTGTCTTACCAAATATTGATTCTACATTCAAGTCTTCTTTGAAAATAAGCAAATCTAGTCATAAACACACTATGATAAATGATAGTGGAAGTGATAGTGATGAACAAGAAGGCAAAGGAAGGTATAAAGGTAAATTACCCTTCGTATGTTTTAATTTCAAAGAAATAGAACATTTTTCTGCTAAATGCCCTAACAAAAGAAAGGATGAAAGAAACAATGACAGATCTTATGAAAATAAGTTTGACAGAAGTGATGACCGAGACTACAAAAGTAACCGACATTCTGAAAGAAGAGATAACTGAGACTACAAGGACAAAGGAAAGAAGGCTTTTTACATGAACAAAGATGAAAATTTTGATACTGATTCTGATGAAGATATTGAGACAATATTTGTTGCTATGAAGGATGATTTAGACGAAGAAGAAAGGTATGTTGAAACTGTACTCATATCTAAAGTTAGCAAGAATGATGTCTGGATTTTTGATAGTGGCTGTACTCATCACATGACTGGTGATAAAAAAAGTTTGAAACTTTTGAATATTATAATGGTGGATCCATTAGAATGGGTAATGAATCACATTGTCCAGTTGAAGGTAAAGGTACCATCATGTTGAATAATCTGATTTGATGTGAAAATGCATATTGGGTGAAATGATGTCACTATAATCTTTTGAGTGTTTCACAGCTGAAAAATATAGGACACCGAGTTGCATTTGAGAACAAAAAGGCTATGATCTATGATGGACCAGGATAGCTTATCGGTACTCGTTAAACAAAAGGTAATCTATTCTATCTTGATAATGTTGAGACCACTTGTTTATTGGCTAGAAATTAAGAAATTTGGTTGTGGCATAATAGGTTATTTCATGTGAGTTTTGACAACATGGTTAAGATAAGAAAGACAAGAAAAGTGAGAGGCTTATCGAGCATCTCAAAGCCCAACCATGCTATGTGAAAGAATTGTCAAAAAGGTAAAATGACAAAGTCTAGTTTCAAGAGAAAAACCTTTTCATCTAATGATATTCTAGAGTTATTCCATATTGACTTATGTGGACTAATGAGAACAAAGAGCTATTATGGAGACAAATTCTTCATTCTATTTGTTGATTACTATTCTAGGATGATGACTGTTATGTTCTTAAAAGGGAAATCAGAAGCATTTAAGATGTTTAAATGGTGTAAAGCTATACTTGAAAAATAAAGTGGAAAAGAATTGAAATGTTTGAGTTCAGATAGAGGAGGAGAATTTATTTTTGATGAATTCACTAACTTCTGTAATGAGAATAGAATTAAAAGACATGTTTCTGCACTGAGAACACCACAACAAAATGAGATTGCTGAAAGGAGGAATAGATCAATTGTTGATTGTGCCAAAACACTGATAATTGAAAAAGGCATCACACAAAATTTTTGGAGGGAAGCTGTAAGTACTTCTGTCTACACACTTAATCAAGTTTAATTGAAGAAAGACACAAATAAGACACTTTGTGAGCTATGGTATGGATATACAACAAATGTGAGTTACTTTAGAGTCTTTGGAAGTCAATACTATATATTGAAAGATGATAGAAATGGGAAACTTGATTCTAAAAGTGATGAAGGAATATTTCTAGGATATTCTACAAAAAGAAAAGCTTATAAATGTCTTAACAAATCTTCTAACAAAATCATTGAGAGTGCAAATGTTAAAGTTGATGAATTTGCTGAAAAAAATAATGAGGAAAGAAAAAAGGAACCAAAAGATTACAATAGATTTGTGTACATTGAAGAACCTGACACCTTTCCCAAGCAACATAACAATACAACTAAATGACAGAAAAATGCAACTGAGCATCAGGTTGCACACACCAAAAATAAGGAAATTGCTCACAATGTTGAACTGAACAATGAAGAAGATCAAAATTAAGATCAAAATGAAGATCAAAATGATGGACAAAGATCTGAACTGGTACTTTCAGGATATGTTAGAAGACACCATCCATAGGACCAGATCATTGGAGACAAAAGAGATGGAATGCAAACAAGAAGTAAGTCACATAACAATATATGTATGATTTGTGATTTTGAGCCTAAATCTGTCAATGCTGCACTTGAGAATCAGGAATGGATTAGTGCCATGAATGAAGAGATTAAGAAGATTGAGATGAATAAGACATGGAAATTAGTACCTAGACTGAATGACAAGAATGTCATTGGCACCAAATGGATATTCATAAACAAACTGAATGAGAATGGAGAAGTCACAAGGAACAATGCAAGACTGGTATGCAAGGGGTATGCACAAGAAGAAGGTATTGACTATGGAGAAACCTCTACACCCGTTGCTAGAATAGGAGTAAGAATTCTACTTTCTTATGTTGCTTTCAAATATTTCAAACAATATCAAATGGATGTCAAATCTGCATTCTTGAATGAAATACTAGAAGAAGAGGTATACATTGAACAACCTGAAGGGTTTGTTGATCCTAACAAGAGGAACATGGTTTGTAAGATACACAAAGCCTTGTATGGATTGAAATAAGTACTGAGGGCATGGTATGAAATAATTCACTCTTATCTCATTAGTATTGGATTTGTTAGAACAAGTGATAACAATAATCTATATTTGAAAGGAGAAACTGATGATAAGATCTTGATTGCTGAGATATTTGTTGATGATATCATATTTGGAGGTAATGATATGCTATGTAAGTCATTTTCTAATGAAATGAGAAAATAATTTAAGATTTCAATGTTTGGAGAGATCAAATTCTTTCTTGGTCTATAGATTCTACAATAGGATACATCACACAATCCAAATACATCAAAGAAGTTATGAATATTTTCAAGATGGAGGACTCCAAACCAGTTGGAACACCTATGGCAACCAGATGCAAATTGACAAAGGAAGACAAGTCAACCAAGGTAAATTAGACCTCATATAGATCTATGATTGGAAAGCTAATGTATGTTGTACACACTAGACCTAATATAGCACATGCAGTTAGAATAGTTGCAAGATTCTCTGCTAATCCAAAGGAATCACACATGACTGCTATCAAGAGAATTTTGAGATATCTAAAGAATACCGAGGACTATGGTTTGTGGTACAAAAAGGAAGGAAAATTTGAGCTACAAGTTTATACAGATGCTGATTGGGATGGAAACATAGATGATAGAAAGAGAACAACTGAAGGAGCATTCTTTATGGGTGACAAATTTGTCACATGGATAAGCAAGAAGCAAGGATGCATATCTCAATCAACTGTAGAAGCAGAATATGTGGTTGCTACTGCAAATTTCTCTAATATTGCATGGATCAAGCAATTTCTAAAAGGGATGAATATTATTGAACCAGTGATTATCTATTGTGATAATACAAGTGCAATAAACATCTCAAAGAACTCGGTAATGCATGCTAAAGTAAAGCACATATCTATTAAGTATCATTATTTAAGGGAACAAGTGCAAGAGAAGTAGGTAGTGTTGGAATATGTACAATCCAAAGAACAACTAACAAACATATTCACCAAGCCATTGCCTAAAGATATATTTGAGTGCTTGAGGAAGAGACTAGGGGTCCGACCCTTGTCTACAAGTCACTAAGCTGAATAGGAGGCTGCATCAGCCTACAATTTATCAGAAGATCAATCATGTTGATGCAAGCTGAGATGTGGACTGAAATGAAATATCAGTATACTAAAGCTACTTACCTGAACCAAACACCATAGATATTGTTGGCTATTATTGAGCTAGTTTTGTTTGGCATTGCTATCAAAGGGATAGTGATATTCATATCAACTGTCAAAAGGAACAAGGGAGAGAGATAGTCATATGAAATATACAATGATAAGGGAGAGTGATATTCAATATCAATCAAATTATCAAAGGGAGAAAGACATCAGATGAAAGGGAGAGAGATATTAGATGAAATATCCATCAGGGAGAAGATCATCCAAAGGGAGAGAAAGCTTCATAGAAATGAATAGAAAGATTAAAAGATATAACCATCCATCAAAGGGAGAGAATTAGAGAGAGTTAACTACATATCTATCTAGAAAAGGGAGAAGAGATTCTATAAGTTAGAAGACAGAATTGCTACATCTGTCCACTGAAGAGAATGAAGAAAGGGAAAAAACTCTGCAAGAATCAAATCTAAGCTACAAGAGCTTACCAAGAGTCATATATTTGAATTGGTTATAGAGAACAAAAACTTTAAGAAACCCCCTTTTGGGAAAAGGTGTAAAATATTGGTGAATCCTCCATTATTTGGGGGGGGGGTGGAATTTAATACTATTGGAATTTTTTTTTAATTTGAACGGAAAAAATATTAGTTGTACTGGCAATTTTTTTTCAATTATATGAAAATTCTATAAAATCTTAGTGAATCTTTCATTATTGAAAAAAATTGTGGTGATAGGCACACATACCAAGAAACCATTATTATTTGATGGGGGTTTGGATGATCCAATCCTAATTTTTATAACTTTTGGATGATCCCAGATGGATGGTAGAAATTCTATTTCAGGTCAAGTTTTAAAAGGACATAAAGCTTCCCCCAAAAGTCTCTGGAATAGAGACACGCCAAATCTAATTCAGGACAAAGTTTTCAAAGTCATAAAGTTTCATTGAAAGTCTCTGGAATAGAGACACATTTCACGTAACCTGTACCCTAACCTTAAATATTGACCATATATTGGCGAATATGGTTGTCAATTACAACAAGTTTTGGAAATTGTAGGTGAAATGTTTCAATTTATAATGTCCAACAATTAATTTGATTGGCGATATTGTGATAGAAAAGGATAAAAATACATAAACCAATAGGTGATGGGCCTGGGCATTTGACCCAATATTTATAAAGTTTGGGCAACATGGACAACCTGATATACACATTATATTCGCCAAATCTTGGGTTGCGGAAATGAGAGATTCGCCAAATGGCAAATATTCACCACTAAAGTTTCCCCTAGTTACAGAATACTAAGTTTGGTATGCTATGACATATTTCATATCATGTTGATATTATGTTTCCATCAATGCCAAAGGGAGAGATTGATGAACTATAACTAATTGAATGTTTGAAGATGACAAGTTGATGATCACCGAGCTACACAAGTAAATTCAAGACATTAAATTAGTTAATGTATTTTATTGTCATTGATGTCAAATTTGATATTGTTTGACTGATCATACATAGTCATAACCTTGAAGAAATGAAAAGATAGTTTTTTTTGTCGGTAACCATATACACCGTGTGATAGTGAACCCTGACGAATAGTGAACCCCGAACAAAAAAATTCACAGTGTTACCCGACGGACAGTGTTACCCGATGAACAATGTTACCCGAGAAAGTGTAACCCAAACAAGTGTTATCGAGATAATTGTCAGTTGTCACTGAATAGAACTGAAGTTGATGCCCGAGCTATTTACACTAGTCACTAAGCACAACTAAAGTATTGACTGACAGGAACTGAGGTTCAGAAATGAAAAAATAACTTAGCTGACAGAGCTATATTTAGAGTTAACTGATTGATTACTTTATTTTCATTGACTAGTTAAAATCTAAGGATAAGAAGGAGATTTAAAGCATGTTTTATTCTAGAAAAAAGGAGATATTTGTGGCATAAAACTAAAGCAAGCATGGAGAGATTTATGGATCAAGAAGTGATCAATGAAGAAAACAAGAAGGATGAATCACCAAAACATGTCTATATAAAGAGACAAGTAATTCATAATGAAAGAGAGAAATTCTAGAGAATATTGTATGAAGAAAGAAGTCTTCATACATAGCTGATCATACATGCTTAAGAGGAGAGCCAAGAATTCTGCAAAAACTGAGCAATAGAGAAACTAGAGCATTCACCGAGCAGAAGAAAGAATGAAGGGGAGCAAAGGAACAAAAGAGCATAATTGATCAGAGAGGTATTTTGAGCTTACAATAGATCTAAAAGTCTACAAGATAAAGTTGTATTGTTGAACGGATCATATACTGTTTTAGTTTAACCATTGATTCAGAAAATCTCTTAACTGAGTGAGATTTAACCATCCTTATTATATATTGAGATACACCCTAAGGAGTATCAAAAGGTTTTCATGTTGATAGCTGTAAAGGGGAAAAATGGAGATCTTTAGATAGGGTTGAAATAATGGAGATTTGCACATGAAAGATACCCTATGCCTCTATTTCCCACTATACATTTAATTGTAATTGATAAGGAATGTAAATCTGGAAATGTTTGCAAAGAATAATGGAATAAGATACATACCTCATAAAGTTGCAAATCTGGAAAAGCCTATTTTCTGATGTCTGTGCTGAGTTTCAGAGAATTCTACAACCAGATCTGGAACAAAAACACACAAAGACAGATAAAACCCAGAAATATTTTTCTTTTTTGAGTCAGTTCAACCTTGACCCAAATGCGGAGGCACAATCATGACAAAAAATGTCAACCTTGATCTACACTGCTCTGACAGAAAATATGTTTGCGGATCTTGAAAGTTGGCAGAAAAGGGTATCCAAATCTACTCCGCAACTCCCAAAAATGCAACTGTAAATATCTGAAAATAGTGTTTTGGTGTGGCTATATAGGGTTTTTCCTTAGTCAAACCCCCATTTTGGTGGTTTCCACCTCCACAAATAGCCAGATGTAATATAATATATGTGTGTGTGTTGCTCTTAGGAAGAGCTTTGAATGTGTAATGCCAAGATCTAATCCTCTAGATTGAAACCCTAGCATGAATTGAAATGAGAGAGAAATGCATAGATTTGAATATGATAAAGAAATCATACCAAGCCCCCAAGGCTAAAGTACTCCTATCAAACTCAAAATCTGTAGTTCTACCCCATGATTGTATCTTTTGAATGCTTGAATGTTGAAAATGGTGGGTCAAAGAAGAAGGAAGAATTGAAGAAATATTTCTTGTTCCAAGGGATTTCCATAATAACTTGTACACAAAAATTCTTGCTTTCATAAAGGTATCATCATATCCTCATCATTGTGTCATCATGATCTTGTCTCATGTGTTTTGATATCAAAATGAAGGCAAAAGAGAGTGCTTGTATAGAGATCTTAAGGTAAGCCTCCTAGGGAAATGTGAGGGCCTCTAATTCAAATTTCACCTCAAATTATGTTCCAATCACAATAATAAACTAAGGAGGAAGCCTATTAATTTAATTTCTGATAAAAGCCCTTTTGCATTCAGATCTGAGGGCCAATTTTGAGTTTTGGGCCCCGTTATGATCCAAATTTGAAAGCAGGAACCAAAACCTGATAGAGGTCAAGGTCAACCTTGACCCTGACCTGAGGTTTCAGGCTGGTCACCATAGAATTCTAGTGAGGTTCCCAAGTCGGGCAAGGACCTAGGAAAATTGGAAAATAAAATAGAATGCTGGAAATAGGCACAAGGGCCTAGAAGAAATATGATGAAGGATAGGAGGAATAATACATAGGTCCTACCTAGAAAATACAGCCATGGAGAGGGAAATCAAGGAGAATCCTTGAGATCCTAACCCTAATTTCACCTAGAAAAAGATTACCAAGTGAAGATGCATCCTAAATGAAAATCTATTATGTAAATGTGCTAAAAGAGGGTGCTAAACTTACCAAAATAAAAGTGTTTCCATTTTAAGATGATACATTTATCCCCCACTTTAGCTTAGATATGACACTACGTGAATATGAAAGCTAAATTAAGAAAACATCATAAAGATAAAAAGGATATAGCCAAGTCCTCAATGTAGAGATCCTGCAAGAAACCATTAGTACCTGCAACCTGTAGCACATAAGGTTAATGAAAATCTAGAAAACACCTAAGACTTAATAAGATGAATTTGAGAAGTGCATAGAGCCCCTTATGCCCCCTGTTTTGGCTTTCTACTTTTGAAGGGTGAAATAGGGTGATAAGGATAGCCCTATACACTGGATATGAAATTTGTTGAAAAAAGAATTTCCCAAACTAGTTAGAAGGGTCCTAAACCTTCCTAAACTGATTCAAGCAGTTAGGTATCTGAATCAAAATTCCAACGCCATAGACAACATTGGAAATAGAGTTATAGAACTCAAGTTATGATGACAAGAGTGAATGTATATCTAAAAGCATATGAAAGGAAATTTGAATTTAACCTAGGTAAACCCTAACAAAACCCTGAAAATTCTCACAAAACCCTAATTTATATCTATAAATAAGGGATGAGAGAACATACCTCCTCATTCTTACCATTTGAAAATTTTAGGAGAGAAAGTAAGATGCCAATCAAAGAAGAACTTTGAGCGACGCGGATGGAGCTCCTGAGATAGTGCGTGGCCACAAGACAACCACCTTCCAAGGTAAGTTCACTATTTTTGAAATATGCAATGCCAATTTCCTTTTTTTATAGGTAAGGTTGACCTTGACCCATAAAGGTCAATCCTGACTTAGTTATGTTGACCTTGACCCTTTAAGGTCGGCATGAACTGGGAAGGTCCAAATCCTCTTCTGGGGTGAGGTTGACCTCGACCCAGGAAGGTTGACCTCAACCCAGGAAGGTTGAAATTGACCCTAGAAGGTCAACCTTGACCCAGGAAGGTAAAACTCAACCTAACAGAGGTTTATCTTGACCTAGTCAAGTTATAAGTACAGTTTAATGATTGTAGAGTGCTGATATGATGTTGTTTTGTGCTGACAGGACCTGGTTCATCTCCAAGAGCACCCCTTTGGAGGGCCACTACTATTGATCCAAGAGAAGCTATCTGAGCTAGATGAGGATGAGACACAACTATAGAGAGATGTAGGACTATACTGGGTAGCGGTCCTACCATAGATGAGATTCCATGGAGCCATGTTATCAGCTCTTATAAAGAGGTGGAATGAGGACACATGTTCCTTTCACCTTCCCTTAGGAGAGATCATAATGACATAAGAGGATGTATACAAGATCCTGTGACTTCTAGTGTGGGGCAAGCCTGTTAGATGGAGAGTACAATGGTGTTCCAAGGATATTCACGCAGATTCAAAGTATTGTATAAGACAGGTTCCACAGATGCGAACCCAAGTAGACCAGATCACTCTATCAACCATATTGGTAGGTCTGACACCCTTTCTAAGGAGGGTTATGCTATGTATAATTTCTTTGGTTGTAGTACCCAACATAAAGGGTACAGTCTTTTCAGCACCTTTCACCCATCTTGTACATAGGATGGAGAGTGAAAGGACTATCTTCATGTGGGGCCGCAACATGCTAGCCCATTCGTATCATGAGTTATGTTAGTTGGTGAGATGTTAATGGGAGAGTCTCACAATATGCACATTATTACTGCTTTAGTTGTTTGAGCATTTCACATATATGTGAATACATGGCTTTCCTATGATGGTAGATGCAGGCACACCTAGAGCCTTCACTTATCCACTGGGAGTTGTTTGGCAGTACAAAGATATCCTCTACTAGAGGGTATGTCTAGACCGTATGCCAAGTACAAATGTGATATAGAGACCATACTATTGCATGATAGAGTGACCAGATATACGACATCAGATGAGACACTCACAACAGTGTAAGCTGCTAGAGGGGCATCCCAGTCACATAGTAATGTCATATTACTATGACAAAGTGATGAGATAGTTTGGTCTTGTATAAGAGGTCCCCAGAGTAGTACCTCGGTATGCACATCTGATGAAGTACTATTAGAGACCCATCACTATATGACAATGATCAGTAGAAGACATTGTAGATAGTGATACAAATGACATAGAGGATATAGAGGTAGCCCCCAATGTAGCCCAAATAGGTGTCAGCAAGGACTATATCAGGTATTGGAGTCTAGAGGGAACCCACCCCATCTTCCCTGATGAATATCCCATAGTTGATCTAGGCCTTTCAGAGAGGACACACTGAGATAGTAGCATACCAGAAGAGGAGGAGGAACAAAGATGAGGAGGAGCCCACCTCTGAGGGAGATCCCATGGAGGAGGAGAGAGTAGACATGATTCCCATGATGGGTAGTACCGGTGCCGATGAGCATGTTATAAATGCCATACCATTGAGATTATGACAACATCTACACACCCATACAAAGACACCACCTTCGAGACCTAGACATAGCGAGCGTGGAGAGAGTAGTCAATCTATGCCCCCACCATCTAGACCCTTCAGTGATACCCAGGAGAGAGATCCAAGTATAGAATATGTATTTTATTGAAATATTTAACTTAATTTTTGAAGAAAGAGTACTAAAAGATAAATGTATTTTAATTCTACAGCTAGCATGGCAGAGTGGAGGAGCTTCATATCTGAGGTCCTGAAGGATACCTGTCTATCCTACCAACTACCAACCAGTGAGAGAGAGTTCCCTATTGGTCACAAAGATCCTGACAGGCATGCTGACATCTTTGCTTGTGTCCAGCGAGAGCTGAGGTTATGTAGAGAGAGAGAGAGAGGAGAGGCTGATGGCTGACCTATGGAGATCACAGGAGTGGGTACATGATCTCAGCATGTCGAGGAGCCACTCACGGACTACCATATCAAGATCTGCATCTTCACATCATAGATCAGAGAGATCTAGGATCTATTGACCATCAGATCATAGAGATAGAGAGAGTGATAGATAGGGCCACTGTACCACATATGTATCAAACTCAGAAAAAGAACAAAATTATATATGAATGAAACACTTCTTTGCTAGTTAGTTCCATGTTTGATTACTATATTTTTACCAATAACATAAAACTTAACAGAAATAAGGAACGTGTATAAATGTAATCAAATGTAATCCCCTAAAATGACATAATCTATAAAACAAACATAATTATTTTATAAGGAATACATCAATACACAAGGGAAGAATGATGTACTAGGGATAATAACATTTTAGATGCATAATATTGATAGGTTCCTTAAGAGGCACACCATCCATATCAACAATTTTGTAAGCACCTGAACCAAAGTCCTAAATTACAACAAAAGGTCCAAGCCAATTAGGGCTAAATTTTCCCTTTTCACTAGGTAAAGAATTCACATTTCTTTGGTTCTCATATAGCACTAAATCACCTACTAAAAAATGATCGTTCAATTACCTTATTATTATAATACTTCTGATGTGATTTATGATAAGCCTTTATATGTTCCAAAGCATTTGTTCGTTGTTCATCCAACATTTCTAATTCTTGTAATTATTGTTCTTGAAATGTATCTTTGTTAATTATCCCATGAAATGAAACATGTAAAGAAGGTATTTCCAATTCCAAAAACATATTAGCATCAATACAGTAGACAATATTATAAGGAGAAGTACCCGTGGCAGTACAAATTCTAGTCTTATAAGCCCATAAATCATAGGTAAGTTGGGTATGCCAATCTTTCACATGCTTATTAACTATTTTTTTTAGGATTCGTTCAATGACCTTATTTGATGCTTCAGCTTGACCATTAGATTAAGGATAATAGGGAGTTGAAAATATGTGTTGAATTAGGTATTTCTACAAGAATTTTGTGACTTCTTTATTCTTGAAGGAGGTACCATTATCCAAAACTATCATTGAAGGAATACCAAATCGTTCTATAGTATTGTTAAGAATGAAATCACAAATAATATTAACAATAGTTGAATGGAGAGGGACAACTTCCACCCACTTTGTAAAGTAATATGTAGCTGTCAGGATGTACGTATGTCCTTGAGAAGAAGGCGGTGAAATTTTTCCAATAAGATCAAAACCCCAAATACTAAAGGGCCATGGAGCAACTTGATTACAAAGCTCATGAGTGGGAGCATGAATCAAATTACCATGTTGCTAACATTGAGTACACTTCTTAACAAACATGAAAGAATATTGTTCCATTGTTTTCCAATAATATCCCATTTTAAGAAGTTTATTGACTAAAGATTTTCCACCAGATTATCCCCCACAAGAACCAAAATGAGCTCTTGCCAAAGCTATAGGAATTTTGGTTCTACCAAGACATCTTAATAGAAAACCATCAAAAGAGATTTTGTAAAGCGTATCTCCTAAAATGATATAACGTGCTACAAGCTTCCTAATACAATTACACATGTTCCTTTTTGCCGATTCAAGAAAAGTACCATCTTTCAAAATTGAAAGATATGAAAATACCATTCATCCAAATGCAAATTAAAACAATCAAAGGTAACCTCATTGGAAATTGCAGGGTTTTTAAGAGTATGTATAGTAAATTGAAATTATTTAGCATTATTCTCAAGACAAACCAAAGAAGCTGCACTTTCCATGACGTCTGCATGTCGATTATCTTTCCTAGGTAAAGTGTGAATCGTATAAGAAGAGTATTGTGAAAGAATATCGAGAGCCAAATCTCTATATTGTGTCATTTTATAATTCTTAGTTTTATAGCCTCCTTTAATTTGTTCCACAATTAATTGTGAATCTCTATAAATTTCCAATTTTTTAATGTTAAGGGATGAAGCTACTCGTAAGCCAACTATAAGAGCTTCATATTCTGTAATATTATTAGTACAAGGAAAGGTCAATTTATATGACATAGGGATCATTTTTTTTGTAGGAGGGATCAAGATAATACCAACACCAGAACCTATCTTACATCTAGACCCATCAAAATATAATTCCCAAACATCATCTTGTTTAATAGCTAGAATGTTTTCATCAGGGAATTTTATTGAAGTAAAGCATGTATTGGAATGAGGACAAGGAGCTTCAGCCAAATAATCTCTTAAAGATTATCCTTTAATTGACTTTTGAGAAATGAAATTAAGATCAAATTCTGTAAGTAACATCACCATCTTTGCAAGATGACCAGAGAGATTGGTCTTTGAGAAAAGATGTTTCAAAGGATAAAATTTTACAATCGCATTGACTTTAACATTTAATAGATAATTCCTGAGTTTCTAACAAGCATAAACTAAATCTAAGCATTGTTTTTCCAAGTCTGTATATCTTGTTTTGTAATCAATTAAAGTCTAACTAATGTAGTACATGGGTCTTTCCTTACCTTCACTATCATGCTGAGCCAACAACGCACTCACCGCATTCAGAGTGGTTGAAGTATAGAGATAAAAGGGTTTATCAAATTGAGAAGGTTGCAAAATAGGAGGGTTGGAAAGATACTCCTTAAATTACTCAAAGGATTGTTTACATTCCCCATTCCAAGAGAAAGTGCTATCCTTTTTAAGAAAGGAAGTAAAAGGAATAGTTCTATCAGCTAAGTGGGAAACAAAGTGACGAATAGCTTGAATTGTTCCTTGTAAACTTTGTAACTGAGAAATATTCTTAGGAGGCATTTTAACAATAGCATCAATCTTTTCAGTATCTAACTCTATGCCTCGCTTAGAAATTATAAAACCCAATAACTTACCAGAATCAACTCCAAAGGAATATTTTTTAGGATTCAATCTCATATTGTAACTTCTGATTCTTTCAATTTTTTGTCATAAAATGCTAACATGATCTCCTCTTTGTATAGATTTTGCCAAGATATCATCCACATAACCCTCAAGAATTTTATGAATGTAATCATGAAAAATCAACATCATAGCCCACTGATAAGTTGCTCCCACATTTCTTAATCCAAAAGGCATCATGACCCAACAAAATGTTCCCCAAAGTGTTATAAATGCAGTTTTAAGGTGATCTTTGGGAGGGATAAAGATTTGATATAACCCAAAAATCCATCCATAAAAGATAATAGAGAATGAACCGCTATCAAATCCACAATCATATCAATGTTAGATAATGAGAAATCATCTTTTAAGGATGACTTATTTAAATCTTGAAAGTTAGTACACATTCCTATCTTGTTTTCTCCTTTTGAAATGACCACAATGTTTGAAATCCAATCTAAGTAATCAATAGAGCAGACGAATCCAACACCCAATAATTTTTCAATTTCAGCTTGAACTAATAAGGTGATTCTGAGATTGATCTTTAAGATTTTCTGATTCATAGGTTTAGCATTTGGTTTGAGAACAATATTCTGAGTAGCAATCCTAAGATCTATACCTGATATATCTGAGTATTTCCAAGCAAAAATATCCTTATATTCAAGTAAAAGGGAAACCAACTGATCACGTTCATCTTGATTCAAACACTTCCCAATTTTTATCATTTTCTTAGAATCATTTTCATCCACTTGAACCTCAATAGTCTCAGTTATGAGAAAATTAATTTGTATCGGAGAGTCCATTGGTAAAGGAGAAATATCCTATTCATTATGTTCTCTAAAATAAGCTTATGTGTTTAGAAAATAGGACTTCCTTCTTTTGTGATGAAACATAGGTAGATCCTCATAAGCTCCTAAAAAATCTTCTAAGGCTTCATCTTCGGGAAAAACATCCAAGATAGGTTTTTGATCTATGTCAAGGAGGAGCGGGTTAACCAACTTCAAATGTCCACCACAAATATAATTAACATTGAGAGGAAAAGCCAATGGTTTTTTGTAAGGGTTGAGCCCCAATCCATATGTATAATCATAAATTTCATTGTCCAAAGGTACTTGTATACCTTGTTCATATTTACCACATCCTTTCCCATTAAATCCTAATTTCTTGAGAAAATGATAACCAAAACCATATATATCGGCCATATTAGATCGAGTCAAAGGAGATGCATATGTCACAATGTCATAGAAATAAGGCTTTATTGTTTCAATTTTTCATCCCTTGAGGCAGCAATGAAGTTACTGTTTACTTCTGCGGAAAGTGGGGAAGGAAAAAAAACTTGTTTTTCAAACCCACTTTGTTGTTTCATGAATTCCAAATCAGAAACCTTTTATTCTCCCATAAAAGAAGGATTAAAGTCCAATGTTCCCCAATCATCTCCAGTTAAAGAAGAAGTTGGAGCTTCAGTTTGTTTAATCTCAGGTGGTTTTTCAGGTTCTTTACTTGGTTGGAGAGGTTTGGAAACTTTAGCATATTCCACATTTAAGCAAGGATTCGGTGCATCATCCACATGTAGCATATACATAATTTTTTATTATAAATGAGCGTAACCTTGCAATGAAGAGTAGAAGGAACTGTATGCATAGCATTTAACCAATGTCTTCCTAAAAGAAGATTGTAATTGAGAGGTCCAGGCATAACATGAATAGGTGTATTGAGAATAACCGGACCAACTTTAAGAGGTAGCGTAATAATGCCCAAAGTTATTTTGCCAATATTATCAAATCCATGAATAGGGACATTATCAAGTTGAATAGTTGTAAGATCAGCCTTAATTTCCTTAAGAATATCCATGCTACAAACATTAAGCCCAGATCCATTGTCAATTAATGTTCTGCGAATGACACTCTAATTAATGGAAACAAAAACCATAAGAGCATCATATTGACTCTACACCTCAACAAAAGGTAAATCGTCACTAGTAAACATAATAGGAGGTACATAAGGCATAGTATGCATGCACTCCAAAAAGGAATTAATATTCTCTTGGTTAGGAGGTGAAGCAGGAAGGGTAGATAAAGATTTTTGCAATGCCTCATGATATGTCAGAGAAGTTTGAAGCAATTCCCATAAAGATATCTTTGCTGGAGTAGCACGTAATTGTTCAACTAGGTCATACTCCTTAAAGGAAGATGGGAACTTAGGTTCTTTCGGAAGCACAGGTTGAGAAGGAGGTAAAGAAGCTGGAATAATAGGCTAAGGATTATTCCATGTGTGATAAGCATGTGAAACACAATCTTTTTTATCAAAGAAATCCAAAGGATCTCTAGGTTTACCCTTAATTGTTATTAGAGGACATCCTTTTACTATCAACAAAGGTTTAGGATATAACATTCTAGGTGCGTCAATGTTGCAAATAGTGGAACATGAAGGTAACCATGCACACACCCTATGGTGAAGGTCAATTGAAGAGGTTGTTGAGGAGGATGAATTAGGAATAGGATCAATGAAGATCATATTTGAACAATTTTCATCCTCACTACCACATACCTCATTAGGGGATATATCCTCTTTTGCAATAAATGCCTCATAAAATCACTCAAAACAAAAATCATACATGTTGAACACAAAGTAGCACTACAAGCATGAAAATGTAAATGTTTTTTTATTATTTTTAAAGATTTTTTATTATTTTTAATTTTGGAATATAAATTCAAGAGCATAAAACAAATCTACTTTTAAATACATATAAGATCTAAAAAAAATGCAAATCTAACACCAAAAAGAAAGAGTTGACTATCACGGGTTCACCAAAATGTAAATGGGGAAAATTGAGATCTTTAGATAGGGTTGGAACAATGGAGATTTGCACATGAAAGATACCCTGTGCCTTTATTTACAACTATACATTTAATTTTAATTGATAAGGAATGTAAATTTGGAAATGTTTGCAAAGAATAATGGAATAAGATACATACCTCATAAAGTTGCAGATTTGGAAAAGCCTATTTTTTGATGTCTGTGCTGAGTTTCAAAGAGTTCTGCAACCAGATTTGGAACAAAAACACAAAGATGAACAAAACCTAGAAATATTTTTCTTTTTTTGAGTCAGTTTGACCTTGACCCAAATGCGAGGGCACAACCGTGACAAAAAATGTCAACCTTGACCTCCATCGCTCCAACAAAAAATCTATTTGCGAATCCCAAAAGTTGGACGAAAAGGGTATCTGAATCTGCTTTGCAACTCCCAAAAAAGCAACTGTAGATATCTAAAAATGGTGTTTTGGGGTGGTTGTATAGGGTTTTTCTTTAGTCAAACCCCCATTTTGGTGGTTTCCACCTCCACAAATAGTCGGATGTAATAGAATATGTGTGTGTGTTGCTCTTAGGAAGAGCTTTGAATGCGTAATGCCAAGATCTAATCCTCTAGATTGAAAACCTAGCATGGATTTAAATAAGAGAGAAATGCATAGATTTGAATATGATAAAGAAAGAATACCAAGCCCCCAAGGCTAAATTACTCCTATGAAACTCACAATCCATAGTTTCTACCCCATGATTGTATCTTTTGAATGCTTGAATGTTGAAAATGGTGGATCAAAGAAGAAGGAAGGATTGAATAACTCTTTCTTTCTCCAAGGGATGTCCAAAATAACTTGTCCACAAAAATTCTTGCTTTCATCAAGGCATCATCATATCCTCATAATTGTGTCATCATGATCTTGTCTCATGTCTTGTGATATTGAAATGAAGGCAAACGAGAGTGCTTATATAGAGATCTCAAGGTAAGCCTCCTAGGAAAATGTGAGGGCCCCTAATTCAAATTTCACCTTGAATTATGGTCCAATCACAATAACCAACTAAGGAGGAGACCTATTAATATAATTTTTGATAAAATCCCTTTCGCATTCAGATCTGAGGGGCAATTTTGAGTTTCAGGCCCCATTGTGATCCAAAGTTGAAAGCGGGAACCAAAACCTGACAGAGGTCAAGGTTGATCTTAACCTTGACCTAGGTCAAGATCAACCTTGAACCTAAGCTAGGTCAAGGGCGATCTCAACCCTGACCTGAGGTTTTAGGCTGGTCACCATAGAATGCTAGTGAGTTTCCCAGGTCGAGTAGGGACCTAGGAAGATGAGAAAACAAAATAGAATGCTAGAAACATGCACAAGGGCCTAGAAGAAATATGATGAAGGCTAGGAGGACCAATACATAGGTCCTACCTAGAAAATACAACCATGGAGAGGGAAATCAAGGAGAATCCTCAGGATCCTAACCCTAATTTACCTAGAAAAAGATTACCAAGTGCAGATGCATCCTAAATACAAATCTATTATGTAAATGCACTAAAAGAGGGTGGTAAAATTACCAAAATGGAAGTGCTTCTATTTTAAGATGATACAAAAACATAGTGAATGCTAGGTCAAGTCATAAACTATTATTTTTAAATCCTCTAATAAGGTCGCACTTAACAGTGTGTTTGTAACCTTTAACAGGGTTGGCTCTTCACCAAGCTCACTTTAGAAGAGTGAAAATTTTGGGTTACCAGTCCCAAGTGGTTTTTCCCTTAACAAGATTTCCATGTTAAAAATCTATGTCAAATGTGTATTTACTTCATTTCTTTGATTTTTTTCTTTACACATTATTGATTTTGCATTGGTCGGTAATCACTAGAGTTTATTTACTGCATTTCGGTAAAGTCTAAGAAAAGAGATACAATAGAGATCATCGAGCAGTATATATTGTTAAAGAATATTTGAAGGCATACATCTTGTAGGACTATATGATAACTGAAGGTTTTTGATTAATTTTTTAGGCCACTTATTCACTTCCCCCTCTCACTTATTCTAACAGTTCCATTTCTTGCGATGGTTCCTCTTGTGTCTAGTCAGGATATTTAGGAATTATAGGCAGGTATGAAAACTTTGTAGAGCCAGGTAGCACAGTCTATGAGTGTTATACAAAGTTTAGTTACAGATGTATGACAAATCCTAGCTCAAGTTATGCAGATTAGTCAGAGGTATACTCCCACATGTCCTTCTTCATCCAGGCCTTCAAGTGATCCAAATATTATTTCTAGTGATATTCCACCATCAAGATCACATGGTGGTACTGAGGCTCATGATAGGTAGAGTTAGATTTGCTCCTGGTTGATTAGATGCATATAGATGTTTGATCGTAGATGATTTAGATTTTGATGATGGATACTTTGCTATCTGACTTTGTGATTAACTTTTGATATACACACTCACTTGTTTGATGATTTATGATTATCTCCTCATTGATGTCATTATATATTGGAATTTATGTTTTGGATGATCTAGACATGGATGCAATATTTATATGATTATATCTATATGCTTTTTTTGGTGTTTTGCAATGCATGGATGCATATTACCTCTTATGTATGGATGCATGCAAATATATACTTGATCATCATCCTAAATGCTTATATGAATGATTTTATGTATATGTGATGATGCGATGAAATGTGGGTTAGATAATATGATGTGAGATGTAACAATGAATGAACCTAGATGAATTTATATGAATGATATAATCATGTGAAATGAATGTAATTCACCTAGATGGTTTTATGCAATCTATTGTAATGATTAATGCTATAGCGATATGTAAATGTATTTAATGAAAGTACTATAAAATGAATCTAAATGATTGATGCTATTTGGATGCAATGATAAGACTTAAATGATAAGGCATTTAATGATTAATGATATGTACTTAATGCTCTAATTAATGATTTACATGCAAAAAATGCACCTATATGAATGATGATTTATAATGAAACTCCTAAGATTAATGTAATGCACTGAATGATTAAATGAGATGTACACAATGAACAAGCACCTAGATGCAACTTAGGTAATTATTAAAAATACATTGTTTTTGCTAAAGTCCAACATATTCCATTTGTAAGGAGAATTTTTGATGATGTGACCTTGGTTAACCCTCTTTTTTTGTTTTTACCCCCCCTTTGAAGAATCCTATAACAACTATAATGAAAGTTAGTCTAGAATGAATGCACAATGCAACTAAGATTGTCACTTATCACTAGATGCATTTATTTTTTCTATTTTTATCATTGAGCTTTTTGGAACATGAAAAGGTACAACCCTCATTGGTTAGATTGGAAAACCATGATTGTATGAATACCTCTTGCCTTGGATTTCAATAACAAAAATGATACAACCCTCATTGGTGAGATTAGCACACCATGGGAGTATAAATACTACTTTCATTGGATTCAATGTTGCAAGTGGATTTTTGCATTAAGATATAGGCCATCTAAATATCCAAGGTATCCATTTGCATAAACAAACAAAGATATGATCCATGTTAATATACAAATATCCTCAATGATTCTTTGATGATCATGTCATTAGACTAACTTGCATACCTTAAAGAATCATCCTCACAAGCAGAAATCAAGAAAATATCACGTCCCTATCATTTCTCATCTAGTTCAAGACACCATTGTTTCACTAAAATGACATGATGTAAAAAAATCAAGAAACACCTTTGAACTATCTTTTCTATTTGTTTGGTGATCCATTTTCTCATAAAAGTTTCATCCATTTTGATCCATGTTTATATTGTTTGATTTTGATGGTCCAACTTAGCATTTGGATGTGCTTAGCCTTGTGAATTTGATATGAGTCATGAATTTGGATTTTGGAAATTTGATAGTTAGATCAATTGACAAGTGTCAAAGGTTGTGATTATTGAATTTTGATGAAGTGTGTTGAAGTCATATGTGTGTCTGTTCCTCTGATGAGCTCCTTGAATTTGAATCATGCCCCCAAGTGGATTTGTCAATGATAATGGACCAAGGAAAATTTCAAACATCATGATGAAAGATTTTATGAACAAATCTAGCTCTGAGACTTTCTTATGGCTATATAAAAATGAAAAAATGCAGCAGGATATATACAAGGATGGGGAAATGCAAATGCAACTAGGCTTGACTTAGGGCAACTAGTGTTTATTTACCAGGTTTTCACCACTTGTATTTATTTATCTTTTTCTCTGTATTTTACCTTTTTTTCTACCAAGGTGCTTATTGCTAGGTTTTCACCAATACACTTTTATCTTTTTTTTTGATATTATCAAGGCGTTTATTTGCTAGGTTTTCACCAAGATAATAATTTTTCAAGACTTTTTCTAATTTTTATGCTTTCTTCAGGATCATTTTCCACTTTTGTTTTGGATTATCTACTTTTTGAATTTTTTTGGACTTTTTCAGGTTCACTTTTTGATGTTTTTGGATTTCTTCATGATCAATTTTTTCTGTTTTTGATTTCTTTAGGACCATTTTTTGCTGTTTTTGATTTCTTTAGGATCAATTTTTGCTTTTTTTTAAATTTTTTTTCTTCAGGATCAATTTTTGATACCCTTTCATCTGATTAGGTATAAAACCTCTTTAGGTGAATTCTAGTAATAGGCTCTTCATATCATTCTCCATCACATGTGGCTAGCTTGTAGGTTCCCATGCTATAGGATGATGTGATTACAAAGGGTCCTAGCCAATTTGCCTCAAATTTCCCTTTCTTCTCTCCATCTAATTGATTTCGTTAGTTTTGTCCAAGGACAAGATCACCAACTTGGAATTCTCTTGGTTTGATCATTTTATTATAGTTCCTGGACATTCTCTTTTGGTATACTTGGAGATGATCATAAGCTTGCTGTTGATATTCCTGTAGTGACTCTAGCTCTTCCAATTTGGAAACTCTATACTCTTTATCTGTCAATATGGCATGTAATGAGACTCTAAAGGATGGAATTTCCACTTCTAAAGATAAAACTGCCTCAACTGCGTATACTAATGAAAAGGGTGTTGCTCCAGTTGGTGTTCTTATGCTTGTTCTATAGGCTCAAGTGCTAGATTTATCTGAATGTGCCAATATCTACCTGAATCAAACATTGTCTTCTTAATGATTTTAAGAATATTCTTATTAGAGGCTTCTTCTTGTCCATTTTATTGGGGATAGTAAATTGAAGAAAAATATTGAATGATATGAAAATTTTCACATAACTCTTTAACATACTTATTTTTAAATTATTTTCCATTATCTATGATTATTGCATGTGGGTTACCATATCTACAAATTATGTGATTTAAGATGAACATTGATATTTGTCTTCCAATTTCAGTTGATAAGGGTACAACTTCCACCCATTTTGTAAAGTATTCAGTGGTAGTTATGATATACTTGTGACCATTGGAAGAAGAAGGATACATCATTCCTATCAAATCAAAACCCCATTGATAGAAAGGTCAAGGTGTAGTTAATGGATGTAGTTCCTATGCTGGTACATGTATTAGATTCTTATGATATTGGAACTTTTGACAACTTTTAATAAACTAACATGCATCCTTTTCCATTGTTGGTCAATAATAATCTGTCTTAATAATTTTCTTAGCTAACGTAAATCCACTTGAGTCTAACCCAAAAATACCTGTGTGAATGTCTTTTAAGGAATTTTTAGATTCCTCACTCTCCAGACATCAAAGTAACATTTTTTCAAGACCTTTGCGATACAACGTGTCGGTAATAAGGGTGAAGCAAGAGGATTTATGTAAAAGGTTTATTTTTCTCATTTCAAGATTGGTCCAAGGGTAAGGTGTTGTCTTTGAGATAAGTATAAATATGACCATACCAAGTTGAGTCACAACACACTAGTAGGAAAAGGATTTGGGAATTAGGATGGTTCTATATGAGTTTTACCAATTCCTCCACCAAGGATTCATATTTTTCATTTTGATCTGGTATTTGGAAAAGTAAGGCAAGTGTCACCATGGCATCAACTGCTTTATTCTCCATTCTGGTATTTGTTCAAATGTGATCAAGATAAAATAATTTTTGAAATCATCAATAATTCTTTTATACGACATAAGCTTGTCATCCTTAGTTTGATATTCATCATTAATTTGATTAATGAAAAATTGTGAATCACCATAGATTTTTATTTCTTCAAATATTCATTCCAAATCTATTTTGAGTCCTATCACAAGTGCTTGATACCCCACTATATTATTAGTATAAGGAAACAATAGTTTGAATGATTTGGGAATTTTTCAACCTTGTGGTGTAATGAAAAGAACTCCTACCCTTGAGCCATGTTGAGTATATGATCCATCAACGTATAATTTCCATGTGTTTGGCTCACTAGTAAGGATAATTGTATCTAGAAATTCTACCTGAATAGGTTCTTTACTTAAGATTGGAGACTCTGCTAGATGATCTACAATGACTTGTCCCTTAATAGGATTTACGGTCCACATACTCAATGTCAAACTCACTAAATATCATGACCCATTTAGCTAGCCTCCCTATGAGAGATGATTTGCTAAGAAGATATTTTAGTGGATCAATTTTAGCAATGAGCTTGATTTTATGCGTTAACATATAATTCTGGAGCTTTTGGGAAATAAATATTATTGCTAAGCACACTATTTCCACTAAGGTATAATTTAACTCATGTTTGACCAATGTTCTTCTAATATAGGAGATGTCTTTTTCTTTTCCTTTATCATCCTCTTGCGCTAGCAAAGCCCCTAATGAATTTTATGTTTCCAATATGATAGAATCAAAGGTTTCCCTGGTATTGGAGCCAATTTAATTTGAGGATTCACCAAATATTTCTTCAAATGAGAAAAGGCCTCTTCACATTTGTTATCCCAATTGAATAGAATGTCTTTATGTAGTAATTGAGTAAAATAATGACATTTTTCTGTCGATTATGATATGAACCTTCTGATAGATTATAGCCTTCCTTGCAAAGACCTTAATTGGCTAATATTCTTTGGTGCCCCTATTTCCATAATAGCTTGAACTTAAGTAGGATCCAATTCTATTCCTTTTGTGAACATAATGTATCCTAACAATTTTCCAGATTGAACACCAAAAGCACATTTTGTGGGATTGAGTCTCACTTTGAATTATTCCAATCGGGTAAAGGTTTTGTTAAGTATGGGTAAATGTTCCTTTCTGGTGTAATATCTTGCAATAATATCATCCACATAGTCCTCCATAAATGTCTTGATCATGTCATGGAATATGGTTTTCATTTCCCTTTGGTATGTAGCCCCAACATTTTTAAGACCAGATGGCATCACGTTCTAACAAAAATTACCCCAGGCACATGTACAAGATATTTTATCTTGATCTTCTGCAACAATATTTATTTAATTATATATACTAAAGCCATCCATTAAAGAGAACATAAAATTCCCTGTTATGAGATCTACTATAGTATCAATGCTAGGAAGAGGAAAATCATCCTTGGGGCATGCTTTGTTTAAATCTCAAAATTCTGTATAAATCGTTATACTTTTATCAATTTTGGAAACAAGTACTATATTGGAGATCTAGACTGCATATGCAATAATAAACCTCGTGTCCAAGAGTTTCTTCAACTTTTATTTAACCAATAAGGTGATATGTGGATTCATCTTTCTCGATTTCTTCTTTACTAGTTTATCTCTTGGTGCTATATTAAGATGGTGCATTATTAAGTTTGGATGCAATCCCGACATATCAACATATTACCACACAAAATTCACTTATATTTCTTTGAAAAATTCTATGAATTGTTCCCTTTCTTCTATAGACATAGAGGTGGCTAGATGGATGATCTTTGGTTCTATTTCCATTCTAATGTTTATCTTTTCTATTGGCTCTATCAAGATAGCTGATCTTTCTTCATGATGGTGACATAAAATCTCAAGTCTCTCATCCTTAGGTACCTCAATTGGGTTTTCACCTTTGGATACATCATTTATTTTTACTATTTTGGATCTAGTACTACCACATGGTTTTCACCACTAGATCTTCTATTTTTTCTTTTTTCCTTGTTGACTGAGAAACTTGACACTTCCCCCATTGCTGCCTCTTGAGATGATTCATTGGTAGAGGAAGGTTCAATCACATTTAAGTATATGACTATGGAATGATCATCTTGGAATTCTGGTATGTCACTTGTCCTGAGCTATTCCCAATAAATCAATTAAGGGTGAACAAGGGGTAAAGGGTCAATTAGAAAGTTTGGGTCATGATTTTGTTGCAGGGTTCATAATTGTATCGCACAAATCAATGACATGTGTTTCATTGAGATGTTCCATAGAGATAGGATTAAAATATCCCTCACTAGAATCCTCTCAGGTTTTCTACGTGCAAAACTATTGTATATTAAACCTAGAGTTAGATTCTCCTAAGAAAGAGGGCACATAAGGTTCTCCTACCCATTCATGACTAGTATTTGGAGTTTCCCTTTGTGTAGAAGTATAGGAATGAATAACATCCACCTCCTTGTCATGACAAGATTCCTTAGATAATGAATCCCATTCATATTCATTTGAATCATCCTCACTCTCTAAATCTAACATGTTAATGTGTTTATAAGGATTAGTGAAATTCATTTGACCATTACCTTTCTCACGATAACCTACTCTTGATTTTTCTTCACTAGACCTCCATGGGGGTTGTATTGGTTCCAAAAACCCTTTATTTATTTTTCCTAAAGGTCCCTTTCCTTTATAACCCATTTTTTGCATAATGTCAAATCCTTTCCCGTACTGATGCATGGGGATACTAATATTTTTCACTCTTTCATTTGTTTCCTCCTCATCTTTATATAGCCAGTTTAGGATATTATTGTCTTATTTCATTTCTACTAGAGTAGCCCTGACAAAAATTATCATTATATCTATGAGGAGGTAACATATTCGATACAATCAATGATTTTCCATGAGATTTTTGGGAAAGGGGTAGATCTACCATAGATAATGAATATTCTCCCACTCCTTAATGAAGGATTTTTAATTTCTTTAAAAAAATGTTTATTCGAGTATCCATTTTATGATAATGGGTTTCTTTGGCCTTCCCTTTTTCCAAGATTTTACTTTTTGAATCTTCCTCTCCCTGGCTATTTTTTTTTGGAATTGGAGCATTCAAAACGTTTATTTTTGGAATGTAAAAGAGAAATTACATCTTTACCCTTATGTGATACAAATGAATCATCATTGTTACCTTTCAGACTAGTAGCCTCATCTTTTTCTTTTTCTTTTCCCTTCTCTTGGCATGATGACCTTATCCTAGGAATTTCCTCCTTAGCTCATTCTAAACTTGAAGTAGATGTGGAAGCCTCATTATTCTGTGGCACAAAACAATCTGTAACTGGTTTGATGTTATTGCAATATTGAAACAGGTTAAGATCTCCACTAATTGTTATTTCTTGTTCAATATAAGGAAAATTTAGGAACTAATGATAGGTTGGTGAAACAACTCACATCTCATGAATCCATGGCCATCCAAATAGTATATTGTAAATCAATTTGAGCTCAAGTACCTGGAAAACTATTTCTTTCTGAACAGGTCCTATCATAATGGGTAGAATGAGCGTTCCTTTGGAAGATATCTCTTCATCATCATATGCTTTAATAGTTATCTTTATTTAGGATGCACCGACTCTTTAGAATATACCAAGGCATTCAAAAGATTCAAAGTGTAGATATTTATCCCAACACCTCCATCAATTAGGAATCTCTTGACCCTATGCTTTTGGATTAAGACTTCGATATGCAAGGGAAAATTTTGCTGATGATTAAGGGAATACCATCTTTCTCAAAAAAGGATAGGCAATGTGGTGCAATACGATGACTAACCATGTTTTTAAATTGGTTCACATCCATATCATCTGGAACTGTGGTATCTACTAAACCTTTTTCTAGAATTTATTTATGCGTAGGTGAAAGCTTTAACAAATCCAAGATTGAGATTTGTGCGGGAGTTTTATGAATTTGATCCATTAAGTTGTATTTCTTTGGTGGAAAAGATGGAGGATTAGGTCTGGTCATAATTATGGAAGTTCTTAGTAAAGTAACTTTTGACGCTTGCCCTCGAGTAATGAAATTGGTGGGCTCTTTATTTTATTTGCCTTTTACCACTATGACATTGATGGTTTTCTCATAACCAGATAGAGAATTGATTTTATTGTCATATTTATGAGAAAAATTTACCTTGGTATCTCCTTTCTTATAGTTTTATTAGAATTTGAAGATTCACCATTGTCATGATTTAGAAAGGGAGTTTTAAATGCGGTATGATCTTTATTATTCTTGGGTCCATCCACTTCAATAATAACATTATCAATAAGATTTTGTACCACATGTTTCAACTTCATACATTCATTTATTTTATGCCCTTTATTACGGTGATACTCATAATGATTTGAGTCACTCCACCATGATGGTTTTACTTAAGGTTTGTACCATCTTGACTCTGGTAAAGTGATGAGTTTATTCGCAAAGAGTGTTCTTAGGGTTGTCTCAAGTGTTTCTCCCAATGGAGTAAACTTTCTTCTTGGTCCTGTAGTAAAATGAGACATGAATTTGGATTAAGGTTTGTTTTTTCCTTGATTGTTGTTGGAAGGGCTGCCGTTGTTAAAATAATTATTAGAAGATTGGTTGACATTATTAGTTTGATTAGTGAAACCACTTGATATGTTGAAAGGTTTTGATTTTAAATTGTGGGTTTTTACTACTCTATAATTGACCAAATTCTTATTATTATTATTCAACCAAAAATTTGGTTTATCATTATTTATTTGAAGAATTGTTGTTAAAATTGGTGTTGTTGTTACTCAAAAAATCTTTTTTATGCTTGTAGAGCTTTAGTTCCCCATTTCTTACTAAAGAATATTAAATTCTAATTCCATTTTATATCAGAATTTTAGAGCTTGGTGGACAATTAAGTTGTAACTTGAAGTTTATTATTGAGTTCAAACTGTTTATAAATATATCCATGTTTTCTTTTTCAGGTACATTCTATGGATATTTAGCAAAGACTCTTCTCTATCTGTGTAGAGAGATCAAAAAGGCCTCTCCACTTATTTTCTTAGTATTGCATAGGTCCAACATGGTAATCTATCATTAAATGTTGTACGAATATTGATTAACAAATTTGGATATCAATTCCTCAAAAGTCTTTATACCCAGAGGTAAATTTGAAAACCATTCCATCATTGTCCCACCAAGGCTTTGGGGGAACAACCTCATCAAATAGGTAGGTTAATTTATAAATTCCATGTTCAATTTTCCAAATTCCCTTATGTGATCTTGTGGGTCCATTGTACCCATATATTTATCATACTTAGGGAATACTATGTTTTGGGAAAAAGGTTTCATAAATAGGTTTTATCAAATGGGAAAGGGCAATTGGATTCAATTGAGAATTATTTTGGGGAAACACCTTTCTTCATTTTATCCATTTGAGATTTTAGAGATTTGATTTTCTGATTCGTGGCTTTTAAAGGATTATCTTCTTCCTCATCTAATGTTAAATTGGATGTGTCAAAATCATGAGGAAGTTTAACCCCTAATTGAGCCAAGTTTAGGAAATATCTTTCTTTGTCCTTTTCTAATACTTTTTCCATCATCTTTACAAACATAGGGTTTTGAGAGGCTTCATTAATCTTTTCCTCAGTTAATTCTTCATTATTATCATTATTAATCTCTCCATTATTATTAGCCTCAAACCATGAATTAGTTTCCATTGGGATCTCTCCTAATTCTTCCTCTTTATTTTTATTTTGAAAGGGTTTATAAGGAGAATGATGAGTCTCATCTAGATAGGGTATTTCTTCTCTTAGCATGGTTTTGTCTTCCTGTAAAGATAATTTAATGTGATGGGATCTTGTCCAAACTGGCATGAAAAGGAATCGTGAATCTTTATTGAAGAAATATCTCTTTGAGAAGAATGATGATTTTTATAAACTTTGGATCTTTTAATGAATGTTGTTTTCTATTAGATCATGTATCATCAAACACAAAAATTATAAATACAAATTTTTTCTACCCTTTTAAAAATCTATACATAAAAAGTGTATGTTCTCAAATGTTTTTGACAAGGTCTCCATAAGAAAACAATGCAATCAATCTACCTATGGTCAGTTTGGTTCAATATGGCTTGAAAGTTAGGCATTTATAGATTAACCAAGTATTTAGTTTAGGTTCCAAAAAAAATATCAAATGAATCATATAAGGAACACGCAGTTGTACACAAATGATTGAGGCCTATAGCCCTACGAGTCCAGACATTTGATATTTTTTCTCTCTAATTTTTTTAACTTAACCGAGGTCTTTTTATAGTGGGTGGAATAGGTTGGCTTTACCCTGTTCCCACTTTGGGTCATCCCTCTCACTAACCTTGCTAAGGCATGTTCTAAGGAGGGAGGCCCACTAAAGTTCTAGCATGTTCATATGAAAGAGAAATGAAAATGAAAATAAGTCTAGGAGTTTGATTCACCAAAAGGTGAAGAACATATCCCTATTGTTTCACTTCACAAACACGTTTAACATTGTTAATCTTTCCCAAGCCTTTTAATCTAGGGGGACTAGAGTACATTTGGCTTTTGATTCACCAAAAAGGTGAAGATAATATACCTAATACTTGTTGAATTTCATGCCCAAATTTTACGTCCAAATAAACAATAACTTAAAAAAAAAAACAATAAATGCAACATTGGTTTTTAGTTGTGAGGTTTCCAAGTTTACTAACCAGTTACAATGTTTTTGATTAAAACGCAGCCAAAAAAAGGGGGCTGACCCAAAACAACAAACAAAGCCAGCACGAGAAGTGCTAGACTACCAACACTAAACCATCAACAACATACCCTCATCCTATCCCCTTCTTTAAAATACAACACCAAAAACTAGTGACCACAAGCCCCAACTTCACCATGAAATTGGTAACCAACCTATGATCACTAATAGACCCCAACTTCATAATGAAATTGACCACCAGTAACAAAAATGTTCCAAGAAATCCTAACAGTGGAATAAAACTAACTAGTAAATGTCTTACGACCAACATAGTTATAAAACACAGTAAAAAATAGGCCCTTAATGACCGATCACCAACAACTTAAGAAAAAGAACATAAAAAAAGAACAAAAGGAAAGTCACTTGGGGGTTTTTCCCCCTCTGTTTAGCTGCATCTTCAACCAATCCTCCACAAGAAACTTGAAGAGATTCCCATCATCCTTTTCATCATCTGAAGTCTTTGAACTCTCTAGTTGTAGAAGGTAATGAGTCATTGCCGCCGGGTGCATGACTTTTACAGTGAAGTTTGTAATCCTGTTAAAGCTCTTGCCCAGCTCCCTGATTTCATCCTTCATCACCTGTAGGTCATATTTGGAACCCAAGTCCTAAATATTATCTTGAAGCCACTTAATATCATCCTTCATTTGATTCAAGTTGACCTTAACATCCTCATCTCCTTCCTCCGAGACTCCATCCTTATTCCCTCTAGTATCATCCTTCATTTGATTAAATTTTTAAATAGTTAACCATCTCGTTAATCAACCCACTCTTAGGACAAGCGTCTTATATGTCCTATAAAATTAACATTAAAAGGGTTGATATAGATTAATTTGTTAGTAGAGTCTAAAGATGTATAAAAAAATAAAAATAAATTAATAGATTGGGATTAAAAGATTAACGTTGCACTAGATAAATTTTCCCTCCTACCAAAGTAGTACATTTAAGTCCATCCTTGATTAAATTGACGGATTTAAAATACCATTACTTATAATATCATTTAATCTACAACTAAATTAATTCAATAATCCATCTACCTAAGAACTATATCCCTATAGCATTAATGGATTGCATTATTGAGTTAAAGTTTGATTGCACCCCTTCAAATTTTATTTAATGGTACTATAATAATGACCTAGGTCTATTAAGATGGGCCATTTAATAAAATCTCACTAGTAATAATATTATATTAGATTATCTATTTTCAAATTTAACTTAACGAAATTTCACCCTAACTCTCTTACCATTAATCATTTAACAAAATTATCTATATGTAATATTAATCACTAAAAATACATTTTCATATTTTTTTTACTAAATGACTTGATTTAACTTCACTCACTAGTTCTTAATCTTAATCCAATAAATTAATCATTAAATTAATTTTTTAAAAATATATGGATTGAATAAATATATTTATTAAATTACTCAAAATTCCAAATATAACAAGTTATATATTAAATCCATTATATTCAACACCTCTTATATTACCCTTTTAATTCATCTAGGCCACTAAATATTAAGATATAACTCCCTAGTTAGACTAAAATAACCATTTAATAAATAGAAAAGCTAAGACAAAAAGGGATTACAAAAACCCACCAAATAATTTCAATACCAAATAAAGAAATATTAATATCCCTTCACTAGCACAACCCTAACCCTAATTTTGAAATTAGGGTTAGGGGGCAAATTTCAAATTCAAAAAAAGAAGTCTATATGTGACTTTATCCTACTTTCTCTCTTCCATTTCTCCATGAAAACCTAATGCTAAGTTTTTTTTTCTACCATGGACGCTTGTTTTAATTTGTTGTTTGCAGGTTGATGGTGGGTTGCAATTTTATACAACATAAATTATTATTTGTTTTTAAATAATGCTGGGTTTTCAAGTTTTTTTTACTGTTGGGGGTGTTAGAATGATTTAGAATAACTGAAAGGAGGGGATCAGTTATCCAAGGTCCAGATGTACCAATTGAACTATCAAATACTTCAACCAACTCAGATCCACTCAATAATGCACTAGGTCTCTATAACATATAATCAATAACCTAAACTTGTAGTTTACTGTCCTAATGTAACCAACTTGCAGAATATAAAACTCTTAACAATACAACACATCAAATAACATTCACACAAGTATGACACCAGGATTTAACATGGAAACCCAATATGGGAAAAACCACCAGTAACATGCTACCAATTTTCACTCTTCTGAAGTAACTCTGTGAAAAGCCAACCAGGTTAAAGGTTACAATACACACTGTTAAATGTGACTCATTATGCATCTTGTGGTTAAGGCTTTAAGGTCACTATTAGATTTGATTTAACTTGACCACAAATCAAATGACCAATACTTTACTGACTATAGGTCTTACCTCCCAGATAGGACATATGTCATACAGGTGCAATGCCTTAATGACTAAACACCCTACATCTTTGGCTTGAGACAATGCACCAGCCGCACGATCAGATTTAATATGAACATTCTTTACTTTAATCTCAGTGCTAATAAGGAACCACCTTGTACATGTGGTGCAAATATGTAATGCCTTAGTGATTAATCTGACTGCATCTCTGCTTTAAGGATTTACGCTCATCGTTGGATGAAATTTAACTTGTCTGCCCATTACCTTTGCTTTAACTTCAGATCTGGTCCGCCACTTTCCACGTGTCTAATCGATGCAATGCCTTGAATGTTAGATTAGAGACAACTTTCTTTTGAGGCTTTATTATAGCTGTAAGATCTTATGAGACGTAACCACTAGTTAATTCAGTTCAAATGGGACCCCAGTTCTGACAACCACCATGCATCAAAATGGTGCAATACCTTCATCAATAACATCACTACATCTTGATATTAAGGCTTTACACTGACCATCAGATTGAAAAGAATTTGTGTGAGCTTTAGATGACCTTTAAACAAATTCTGGACCCGCCAAGTACATGTGGCCTCCAGGTGCAATCCCTTGATGAGTATCTCATGATCATCTCTCCACTGAGGCTTTGCGCTATCTGTTGGATTGAAATTAAGTTGCATGACACTTGTGATTTAAATAAAAGGGCTTGCAGGGACATTTAAACTTAGGATAGGGAAATAAAAGTTCTAGGACTTAGGAAAATTAAAGACACAACCCCGCTTGATGATAATATAAACACATGGGTCTAAAGGACTTTAAGTGAGTGAGAAAATTAATTTGAAATTATAAAAAGTCCTAAAAAATGAGGGTTTTCGATCAACCAACACAAAGCATAACATAAAACAACTAGGGTTTATATCAAATTTGAAACTTGCTCAGAGTTCCATACATATGACTTAGTAGTGAGGCAAAAAATTTTTTGTACCCTTAACAGGGTACAAGTTGCTTGAGTTATAAAGTGATAACTTAAGAGACTCCGATGATTAAAATTCAAATACATTTCTTTAAACATAATAAAACATTACCCAATTTCCAATTATGAAATATTAGAGTGCTAGATAAATAAAGGTCTACCCAACTACTAAAAATAGAAACTACTAAATATAGTAAGTGTGTCCAAATTTCAAGTTGACCAAATTTGAGATGCATTAAAACTTACTCAAACTAGTAAGTGCTAAAAAATGACCATTTCTTAAAATAGTAAGTCTTGGACCAAATTTCCAAATCAACCCATGAAGTGTCCTTCATACATATTAATTCATATAAGCACATGGACAACAATAAAATGGCCCTCTAGCCCATTCAAGGGCCTTGTAGGGTTAACCCTACCAGAGGTGACCTAAATATAATAAAATGGATCCCACCTCCACCAAGTTGGATCAAAGTCAACTTTGATGGAGCATCTAAAGGGAACCTAGGCCCTTTAGGAGTAGACTACGTGGAAAGAAATGTGTGAGGAGAAATTGTGGCTTTGGGAGCTTTGCATTTGTTGGATGACACCAATAACACAATGGAATGCCAAGCGGCACTCAGAGCAGTCTGTATGGTGAAGAACCTAGGTATTTTGAAACTAGTACTGGAAGGGGATTCAATGATGGTTATCAATGGGATCAAGAAAGGAGAAATAGACACATGGCATCTGAACCTATATATCCAAAGTATAAGAGCCTTACTTAGCAAAATCTCGAAGGTATAAATCATCCATGTTTGCCGAGAGGCCAATGAAGTGACAGATTTACTGTCAAATATTGGAGTAAGGAGACCAAGCAACGACAAAAAATTATTTTTGGAGGATTTTAGAAAATTTGAATGGGAGGAGATGGTACAAGCTAAGGTCATGCCCAAAAATAATTAAGACATCAGTTTTTATGAAAGTGGAGGCGCGGGTAGAGATTACAAATAGATTTTTTGTACTTTGATCCTACTTTAAGTGGGAAGAAGCCCAAGTATTTATGGTGACACATGCAGAGAAAGGGAACATAAGGTGGAAGGTGGCTTATCATGGTTTTGCATGAGGCTATTTGTTGGAGTGGTAACTATGGCAACATGCCACAATGAATATCTAGTACTTACTACTCCTCCCACACAAGGCTGATGGATCCCATTAGATGTCTCCATGATTACACATAGTGCAAAGACCTTTTATTGTGCCAGTCCTTCTATGGGGCGACACTCCAGGAGCTACCCTTTCTCTTTAAATCTTGGAATTTGGGAGCGTTCTACAATGTATTAGAAGAGTGCAAGCCATGAGGAGATAGCTTAAGCTGTGAAGGTGGGGTGAGTTTTATTCTCTTCACAGTGTGGTGGGTGGCGAAGGTATCACAATGGAGGAAAGTTTTTTGCTGGAATCCCTGAATAAAATCCCTGCCTTTAGGGATGAAATAACAACACAATGGATTGGTAATGTGTTTCTCTTTAATGATCCTGAGTTCCTAGAGGCGGTTTCCATAATATTTAGGGAAGAATTCCTAAATTTTGATGCAAGGCCTCACAACAATCTAGATATTTCTTCCCTCTTTTTGGCTTTGGGACTCATGGTGGGAAACACAAAGATTGAAACCCCCTTGGTGGCAAGGAAATACTTGGAACCCAAATGGTCTATCTGATTGGAAGGGATTGTGGACCTAGCAGAGCTTGGAGTGGGACTGAGGATGACGCATGACCCATGGTGCCTGATAGGTGGTGGTATAGGTGTGGTCCAACCCCTAGTGGTGTGGAGGTCATCATTAAACATGGATGTGAGACTTCCAAAAGTAAGGTGCAGTTGGGTGATTATTTTGGATTACCTTGAGAAAATGGAGCACAGAGCGTAGGGCAATGTGGTTGTATGAAAGCAACATAAGACAACTCTGGTGAAATCCACCACTCTAGTCGACAACACTGGAAGGACAAGGACCCATATTCAATTGCAGAAGGAGATGACCACTGGAGCCATTGCGAAAGGGGCAAGAAAAATCCTGAATTTCTCACAGGAGGAAGCGCAGGGATGGTTCGAGTAGGGTGGGGATTTTTTTTTTTTTTTTGATTAACCAGGAAGATTATCTAGTTTGATGGATGTAAGTACAATGTGAATTTTTGGAATGAGCATGATTTTTTGTGGGTAGTAATGTTAATGCTGGTTTGCACTGTAGATATCTTTACAACAAATTTGCTAAATCTATTGTAACCTGACTTATATTAATACAAATATTTGATATTTACCAATAAAAAATATATAAAATGGTTGTCCAATCCCACTAACATGAACCCAGAAAGCCAAAACTATATGTACTATAAGGGAACCAAAAAATGGGGACATTACATATTTATTGATCACACAAGTATAAATGCAAATTATAGTAGAAGGAAATTGCAAACTTAGATATATAGATATTTTCAAATGTATACAAAATTTATGGAATATAAAATCCATCACATCAAATGTTCTAAGTTTCTATCAAAACAAAGATAATAATTCTATGGTTTCGAGGAGCTTTTATCCCTCCTATTGAGGTTTCTAAGGCAGGTCCTCGATAAACCAACAACCATAGTCTCTGTGTATAACATTCCACAGTCGCCAACATTGGTTATGGTTGTGTCTACTTGTGCTCTATCCTTGTCCTTCGTCATCTGTATAGCCTTGGTGTCTTTATCTAGCTCATTTATGAATCCAGTTTCATTGTCCATAAGTACTAGGTCTATAGCCTTGGTCATCCGCTCAGATTCTTTATCAACCTCCACTAGCATGATCAAGGTTGTGCCACTATACAAAATATTTGTCCCATTGTGCTCAAATCTTGAAGTACTGCATGGATGACTCAATATGAAAAAGATAAAGATTAGAGTATTTGGTTCTTTAGCACCAAACATTTTCCACCATCTATCTGAGATAAGAAAAACATAAAAAATCAATCCCACTTCCAACTTTATGACTTTAAGTTATAAAATCAATCATGTACTTCAAATATCTTTTTACCTTGCTAGTGTCCAAGAAAATTTTGCAAATTTGATGAGAGAAGAGCTCCCCATGTGCATATCTCATGGATGGTATTGCTGATATTAGTATCACAAGTAGACATCTTCTATACAATTGAGTAGAGGCCATTATGAACCACCTTATCTTTTTTGAAATTAGGGGGATGAAAAAATGCTAGGTTGAGGTAATAAATGACCACATGGATTGGCTTGTGAAGTTAGAGGTGCCATCTCTTATCAATTATTCCCCAAATGGGATGATACTTTCTATTATCTCCTCCATAGATGGATCTTATTGCGTCATTCATCCTATCCATACCCTTATATAGGTAGCCCATAGTGGGTTACTACCCCATGTGAAACTCATAGGAGAACTACAAGGGGCTCAGTGAACTGCAAATATTGTAAAACATTTACAATTAAGTGTAAATGAAAATAAGAAAAATTGCAAACGAAAGAAAAATATGAACATAAATTAAAAGTAAGTAAATCCTGGCATAAGGGTCCCAAGAGCCTAGCTCATTAAAAAAACAATCTCTTGCATCAATCCTGGCATTGGTTGTAGCATAGGGTGAGGAAGTCCACTCCTCACCATCATGTCTTGAAATTGTCTCTGAGTAAATGAAGGATTGTAATGAGATGAAATTGGTTGCAAATTTTGTGACTCTAGGATAGGAAACTTGCTATTGCCTCATAGAATGTCTAATTACACCAAGGACCCATGCATGATCAGATAAATTTTGAACGTATGAAAAATAAAAATTATACATGTACGCTTCTCTCTCCGGTCCCCACAGCTTTCCAAAGGTGAGGGTTAGTAGCAAAGGTTCACAAATGAATGCAAATCAAGTATACAATGACTACTAAATGAATAACAGAAACATGAGAAATAAAATGTACAAGCAAGAGAAAGGAAGACAAATAAATGCAAACCCCACAATGCTTGAAGCTTCTATTGTTTCTCTCTACTCCTTCCGAAACGCTGTTCTTGATGCTCAATATTGGTGGGGTAGCGTCTATGACTTGAGAAGCGTCGAGTATTTGACAATTGAAATGTGTGTGTGTGATCGCAAGATGGCTTGAATGCTAGAACCAAACTGATAGAGTAATGGCACACGAGAGCTTGAAATCATGGATCCTTCAAATGGTTATGAAGGATTTATTATATAGGAATTGGTGATGAAATGAACGGTTGAGATCAATCCCAGAGATGGGGGATGAACGGTTGAGATCAAAAGGAATAGGAGAGGTCCTCAGTAAACTCCACTTCTTCATTTGGTAAAGAGAAGATAGGGTTTGGTTAATTGAAGAGCTATTTATGAGTTACCTTTTTGAACTGAAGAGGTGGGTGAAGTTACCCATGTGGACTAGAGAGATGGGTTGAGTAACCCATGTAGACTAGAGAGATGGGTGGAGTAACCCATGTGATCTAATTAGAGTTATCTCTTTGAAGATAAATGAGTATTTAATTCATTTATTTAATAATTGTTTTCAAAATGTGAGATAATTGAATTCTTTTTAATTAAGAATTAATTTATTTGATGAAATTAAATTAATTTAATTGGAAGAATTTAATTAGTAAGTTTAAATATTTGGATTTAAATTATAGGAAATTGAGTTTAATTAATTAAATAGTAATAATTAATCAATTAAAGATTAATTAATTAAATAAAATTAATTATTTAATTAATTTTGGGAATTGGATTAGATGATTTGAGGAATGAATTTAGAGGAAAATAGATGATTAATTAATGATTAAAAAACTATTAATTAATATATGAAAATTAGTGTTTTTAGAGTAAAGTCGCAAGCCTGTCCATTTTAGGGTGTCTACATTTGCCCCTCTTTGATGTGATGTGACTTTTTGTAGTGTGTCAAAGATTCTTTATTTTTCCCCAGCTTGCCCCGGCATTGAGTAGGTGTATTTATGCCCTCTCAACAAATTTGAGCGAAAATTCGCGAGATGAGCGTTAATTTGTTGAAATTGCAAATTTTAGAACTAGGTAGCTGACAGATCTGACAAATAGTTAAGAATGCCCATGTAATTGACCTTTGAAGTTTCCAGGGACCGAGAAGAAATTTTGGACTCCTGGGTGAAATTAGGGTTTTCCAGAATCCCTATAAGTAGCTAGGAGAGCCCTTCATTTGTCATTTTGTGATTTGGAGCTCTTATCCTCTTGGTAAGTTTCTTTATTGTTTTCTTCTTCATTTTCTTCCTTCTTCGAGCGATGGTGGGTCTTCCAGGCATTATTCACATTTCCGATTGAGTCCATTCATACCATTGGCTTGTTGGGTCTGGATGTCTGGTGAGTTACCTCATGTTGCATGTCATTAATTGCATGAATTTTAGCTTTTAAAATATGCACTTTTTTGGAAAATTTTTACCTTTGCCGCAATTGCCTGCGGTTTTGCCGCAATTGTGGTTTGGATGCCGCAATTGCGAGTTCTAAGCTGCACTTGATAAAAGTGCCGTAATTGCCTATTTGAATTGCTGCATTTGCGTTTTGTGTTCTGCACTTGTTGTTTGTGTGCCACAATCGCATAAAAGTACCGCACTTGTCTATGTTTAATGCCATAATTGACTTTTTGACATTGTCTGCCTAATTTCGTTGTCAGTTATCTACTTTTTTTTGCTTCTGTTATGTTCCTCAACATCTGAAACTGATAATTTGCTATTTTTTGTACTCTTTGTAGTTCATTGGGCGCATTTTGCGATGTTGAGAGTCTAGACCAGCGGGACTCATTTACAGATTCCAACTTTCAGAGGATGAGAGGTTAGTACTTCGGGACCTTGGTTTGTATTGGATCTATTACATGCCTGAGATCATGACTAACAGGGGTCTGATCTCCACTCTCTTATAGAGTGATGACATTCTGAGACCTGCACCTTCTGGCTTCCTACCGGGGAGTGCACTATGACCCTGGAGGATGTGTATCGCATCCTCCAACTCCCTATCTAGGGCGAGTTGGTGGAGTACTCCACTCGTACTAGTGTACCTACTTTGTCTAAGCTCACTGGACTGCCCTGAGATTAGCTCGGGCTGGCCGGTGGTTATGACATTCCATGGTCTCAGTTTGGATTGAGTTTAGATAGACTATCCACACTATTGGGTAGTTTGATTTGTTGCATCCTTTGCCCCGATCAGCGTCAACGTGGGTTTTCTGTTGGATTTGGCAGTGTCCTTTAGAGTATGGTCTGAGACCATACTATTTTTGCTTGGGGCCCATGCATGTTGGCACACATGCATTTCTATATGATGTACATGGCTTACCTTGATGGTAAGTCACTCGGTTGTGGCACCACTTTGTTATAGATTTGGGTGTGGGAGCACATTGCTGTCTGCCGCCCTGTAGGTTCCCATGCTCTCCCAGCTGATAGGCCATATGTATAAATGTATGATGGTGCTATTGTTCATACCCATATGGGTCATCTTTCTTACTGGTGACAATAGCTAGATATGATTCCATACTTTATCTGGCGACCGTATAGAGATTGTCTTGTGTGGGATGGGGAGGACATCCATCTCCCATTTTGTCGACAACATTGATACCTGATTGGCCATGTGAGAGATCATGTGCACATGATTGATTTTCATAACACCAACAAGGTGTTACGACAGTTCGAAGAGCAGCAGGACGTGTCTGATTCATATGCCTACTTTGCTCGGAGGTCCCAGGATGCTCGTGTATGGGGTGCTGTAGTGTCACTAGATGCTGCACGTACTGAGTTCTTAGGTTTTCTCCCTGTTACATGGACCTGGAATTTGGCCACTGTTGATCCAGGTTTGTTTTTCTTTATTATTCTTATGTACTTCTTTTCTGTCCATGTGATTATGTGCTCATACATTGGTAGGATACTTGTATATATCTGCTCTGGTACTGATAGTCATCTTATCTTCTGTAGGTACCACTCCATAGTATGATGCTCACTAGTTGTAGCATCATCCCATAGCTTTGACAGATGTTTCATGTCCTTTTCCCAGGATTATCATGCGGAGGGCTCGGCGGGTACGACGTGGCAGGGGAGGCCGTGATGGAGGGAGAGGAGGTGGATGGGGGGGAGGTGATGATGGAGGGGATGATCCCAATCATGGGGGTGCTGGTGGCGGTGTTAGTGCTGGTGGTGGTGGTGGTGGTAGTGGGGGTCATTCTGGTGCTCCCAGGGTTGGTTTAGGTACCATTCTGGAGGATGAGGAGGCTATGGAGGAGGAGGCACCTCAGTTGGTGCGCAGGGTTTGCCAGCGAACTGCAGCAGTTTTGGCTCTGAGGGTTGAGGAGAGAGTTGAGATTGAGGAGGTAGACGTTGAGCTAGCCGATGTAGATGTGGAGGCTCTTGATGAGCAGAGTGCAGAGACAGGGTCCTCGGATGGGAGTGGCCATAGTAGGAGTAGCACTGGGAAGAGCTTGGAGAGTGAGGAGGAGCCAGTGGGATGGAGTGGAGGTCTGGGCGGCCAGGATGAGGAGGGTGACATGGATGTGGCCATGGGAGGCATGGATGATGATCCCTCAGAGGTGGTGACTCTCTCAGCAGGTTCAGGATTTGTAGAGACATCTTGCCTTAGCTGATGCTTTTGCTACCATTTTGGAGGCCTGTGTGATAGCTGCAGAGGCTAGAGAGCGATAGGCTCGGACCGAGGTCCATTCATTTATTGATAGTGTACAGGATGTTTCCCAGAGGGATATCTTGGATAGATACTACAAATCTGGGTGAGAGGCTCAGAGAGAGATAGAGTATTGGAGGTGACACTATGAGGGCGCCATGCCTGCTGCAGAGAGGGTGCCTAGCTACACAGCATCTCAAAGATCTAGCAGGGCTCAGCGGTCTCAGAGCAGTGGAGTTAGAGCTTTGGGGTCCTCTCACAGGACAGATTTTGATATGCCTCCCCCTTGTGCCCCTCCTGGCGAGGGTGGGGGTAGTTCTTGCTGATCATGCTGTTTGTACCATTTTTGTAGTGATTAATTGTACACACTGAGTTGTACTATTTTTGTATCTTGATACACTGATATATATATATATATATATATATATATATATGATTCACATGTTGGTTACCTTTGTGTTCAAACTTGCGACTTTTCATTTGTACTCAGATATTTTGATCTACATGAGATGCAGCTTTGTTTTGATATGATGTGCAATGGTTTTACTTTCTATATGTATGTTCTATATGATTAGATGATGAGATTTATATGCAATGTGCTTCTAATATGCAGAATTGCTTATGGATGATTTAGTTTCCTATGATACTAACGTGTTTATGCAGGACGGTGTAAATGAAATGCTTTTATATGTATATGAATGCATGTGATGTTTATGAATTATGATGTATGCAACTACCATGTTTTTGTATTTTTCTGATGTATTTAAATGAATGAATGCAATCCACTATGCACAAAATTATCTAAGTAATGCATGTGTTAGTTTTAGAGAGAAGTTAGTTTAGATAGATGTGCTCTGAGATTGATCTAATAGAATGTGATGATAGTAAAGTTTTCTTTTTGCATTTTTTGGATAGATATGACCTGATAGGAAGGATGAATGTCTCAAGTCGTTGCCCCAGTTTCCAATAATTTTCATCATTGCATCTTTTTTTGTATTTTTTGATATTCCAGAAGAGTGTCGAATGATCCAGATCATATACCACCTGGATACCACCATGACCTCTTGATTGCAAAAGGAGTAGAGATTGAATAGAAAGAGACCCATAGTGCACTCAAATATTGACCATCTGGATTCAACTATGTCCCCTGTTTGAAAAGAAAGAGAGCCAAGAGCACCTAGATATTGACCATCTGGATACCGCTTGTCCTCTAAAATTAATCTAAAACAAAGAAATCAAGATAGAACTCCTATGCCCCTAGAGTCTATCTGGATAGCATCGTGAGCTCTTGATTTCTAAAAAGGGAAAGCCAAGAAAACAAGATAGAACTCCTAAGCCCCTAGAGTCCATCTAGATAGCATCGTGTGCTCTTATTTGCAACATAAAGGGAAAGACCATAGAAACCAAGATAGAACTCCAAAGCAAACTCAGAGTCCATCTGAATAGTGCTGTGAGCTCTTGATCCTATAAAGCAAACAAAACATAATAAAAGAGAAGGAATGTCCAATTCTTTCCCAGGTTTAATCTCAGATCGTAGAACTGCATGGCTGTTAGATAAGTGACAGTGCCTACTGCATTTATCCTAAATCATCATGGCCCTGAAATCAAAGTGAACATTCAACAGAAAGTAATCAAAGAAAAATAAGTCATGATCTATCATAGCTACTCTCCTCAGATGGTGGATCCTGGAGTAGCATAAGAACGTAACCTCAAAATATAGACTGATATCTGACTGACTTGACTGACCTAGTCAACATTTTTACGTGGTTCCTTGATGCAGTGGGCTCTCTTGATTGGCTCAACTCTTTGGATGGGCTTGTTTGGCTTGTTTTGATTGATCGTGTTGGCAGCTAATTAAGCTATTTCAGATGGGCCAAATGCTTGTTCACAAAGCTCGTGATTGTAACAATAATGATTGATAGATTTGATTGATCTAATCGTATTGGCAGCTGATCAAGCTATGTCAGATGTACCAAATGCTTGTTCGCAAAGCTCATGATTGTGACAATTTGATTGATTGATTTTGATTTGATCAATTTGGTAGCTGATCAAGCTGTGTCAGATGGGCCCAATGCTGATTTGCAAAGCTGATGATTGTGAAAATTGATTGATTGGGCATGCTTGCGCCTTGCTATTTGGATAACCGAGTTGGTTTTATTACTTGGATTTTGCAATTTTTTGAATGTTTTTGATGAAGACTGATTTTCTCTTGATTTTTGATCTTTTTAGGATTTTTGATGAGTTTTCCAATTTTTTTAGGATTTTTTAGAACTTTTGGAATCGCCCCCTAGTTTGGTGGACCAATTAAGTAACCATGAGTAAGTTCTTTGTGCTCAGAGGGGTTTGCTCTTCGGGATATTGCTTGGATAGTCAGTCTTGCATTTTGAAGTGGGCTCAAGCCTTTGGAGCTCATTGATGGTGAAGCTGGTTTTGAACACTTGGCGCCTGTTTGCTAGGTTTTCACCAAGGTTCCTACTCAATAGCGCCTGATTTCTAGGTTTTCACTTAAAGAGAAATGCTGTTTTCTCTTTACTTTTTTTCTTTTATATTTTTTTGATTGTCGGCAAGGTGCCTGATTGCCAGGTTTTCACCAAAGTAACTTTTGTATTTTTTTAATTTTTTTTGGTATTTTCTGAATATGTAGATAAATGCCTTAACCATAGAGACCTTTAAGGGTAGAATCTCTTTAGGTGCATGCTGTTGATGTAGCCCGGGAGTTGATCTCCTTTTGGTGTTGCTAGTATGAAAGCCCCACTCTGAGTAGAATTGATAATAACAGATGGTCCTAGCCAGTTAGGCTCGAACTTACCAGGTTTGACTCACTCTGCTAGATTCTTCTAATTTTCCATGAGGACAAGGTTTCCTACCTAAAATGTTCATGGCTTCACCTTCTTGTGATAGTTCCTTCTAAGGTGATACTGATAGCCTTGTAAGCGGTCGAAGGTATGTTGCCTTCTTTCATCTAGTAACTCTAGTTCACTGAGCCTTGCTACTCTATAGTCTTCGTCAGAAACCAGGTTCTTCAATGATATCCTCAGGGATGGGATTTCCACTTTGAGGGGTAATACCACCTCTGTTCCATAGACTAGGGAGAAAGGAGTTGCCCCCATTGGTGTTCTCACACTAGTTATGTATGCCCATAATGCAGGACTAAGCTGTAGATGCCAGTCTCTCCCTGATTCGTTCACTGTTTTCTTCAGAATCTTCAAGATTGTTTTATTCGTAGCTTCAGCTTGTCCATTTCCTTGAGGGTAGTAAAATGAGGAGAACCCTTGTTTGATACAGAACTATTAACATAGGTCTTCAACATCCTTGTTTTGGAAAGGGGTACCATGATCTGTCAGAATTGTTTGGCGGATCCCGTATCGACAGATGATGTGATTAAGCATGAACATTGCTATCTATTTTCTAGTGAGGTAAGTGAGGGGAATTTCTTCCACCCACTTTGTGAAGTACTTCATTGCTACTATGATGTACGTGTGTCCATTTGCTGAAGAAGGTGTTATCTTACCCACTAGGTCAAATCCCCACATTGAAAATGGTAACAGTGAAGTGATGGGATTTAATTCTTGGGCCGGTGCATGGATGAGGTCTCCATGAATTTGACACTGTTTACACCTTTGAACATGCTTGTGTGCATCTATCTCTATTGTTGGCCAATAGTATCCCATGCAGACTATTTTCTTAGCTAAGCTGTTTCCACCTCTGTGGGTTCCACATATTCCTTCATGTACCTCGTACAAAGCTTTCTAGGATTCCATGGAAGTGAGACAACATAGTAATGTTCCATTGAGACTTCATCTATATAGAGTAGTGGAGAGGATTGTATACCTAGAGGCTTGTCGGATGAGGGCTTTTCTCTAGTTTCTAGACAAGTTTGGGGGTAAGACATTGTTTTGGAGGTAGCTATAGACATCTTGGTACCATGGGGATTCAGGACCAACAAGGACACACGCTGATTCCATGATAGATGTTTGATGTGATGGCACCAAGAGTTGCTCCACTAGAAACTAGAATTTGGTATCGTTGCCTGGCATATCAATCAGTGATGCTATGGTAGCCATCACATCTACCGCTTTGTTTTGTGCTCTTGGGACTTGTTCAAAGAGAATGTAATGAAACTTGGTGCGCAGTTGTTCCATCTATGCTCTGTAAGGTATGAGCTTCTCATCTTTGGTCATGTAATCATTGTTAACTTGGCTAATGACCAACTGCGAATCACCAAAGACTTTTAAGGTCTTGATTCTCCATTGAATGGCTATCTTTAGACCGATGACCAATGCTTCATATTCTGCTATGTTATTGGTGCATTGGAAGTTGAGTCTAAAAGACTTTGGAATTGTATCATGATCTAGGGTGATAAGAACTATCCCTGCCCCTGCTCCATGGTTTGTACATGATCCATCAAAATAAAGTTGCCATATTTTGATCACCGGTTATAGTGTCATGATGGATTCGTCAGGAAAGTCAGAGATAATAGGCTGGTGGTCTTGAATCGGTGCCTCTGCTAGTTGATCGGTGATCACTTGTGCTTTGATAGCCTTTCTATCTACATAATCAATGTCAAACTTGCTTAAGATCATTACCCATTTCGCCAGTCTTCCAGTGAGCGCTGCTTTGCTTGATAGGTACTTGAGAGGATCAATATTTGCAATCAATTTTGTTTGATGACTCAACATGTAGTGTCTTAGCTTTTGGGAAGAAAACACAACTGCCAGGCATGACTTCTCTATTGATGTATAGTTTAGCTCATATCCAACCAACGTTCAGCTTAGATAGTAGATGGTCCTCTCCTTTCCTGTATCATCATGTTTTGCCAAAAGGAACCCTAACGCTGATTCTGTTGCTGAGATGTATAGAAGCAATGGTCTACCTTGCACTGGTGGTACCAAGATAGGAGACTTTAGAAGGTAGTTTTTGAATATCTAAAATGATTGTTCACATTGTTTTGTCCATATGAACTTGATTTCTTTATGCAACAGATGTTGGAATGGGTGGCACTTGTCTGCCAGTTGAGCTATGAAGCCTCTTATCAATTGGAGCCTTCCTTGTAATCCTCTTAGTTGTCTCAGGTTCAATGGTGGAGGCATGTCCAATATTTCCTTGACCTTTGCTGGATCCACTTCAATTCCTCTATGTGATACTATGAACCCTAGTAATTTTCCCGCTGTGACGCCAAATGCACACTTTTTTAGATTTAATCAGACTTTGAATTCCTCCATTCTATCGAAGATAGGTCCCAAAACTTGTAGATGATCTTTTCAAAGTATGGACTTTTCTAGTATGTCATCGACATAATCTTCCATTGTCTTATGAATGAGATCATGGAATATAGTTGTCATTGCCCTCTGATATGTTGCTCCAGCATTCTTTAGACCAAATGGCATAACGTTCCAACAATATGTTCCCCAAGGACATGTGAAAGCTATTTTGTGTTGGTCCTCTGGTGCTATCCTTATCTGGTTGTAATGTGAGAAACCATCCATAAGTGATAGCATTTCATGTCCTACAGTTAGGTCCACTATCATGTCAATGTTTGGTAAAGGAAATTCATCCTTGGGACATGCTATATTGAGATCCCAGAAATCTGTGCAAATCCGTATTTGACCACTGTGCTTCATAACTGGTACCAGATTAGATATCCAATCTACATATGGTATCGGTATGATGAATTTAGCATCCAAGAGCTTCTTCAGTTCTACCTTGACTAACAATGCAATGTGAGGATGCATCTTTCTTAGCTTTTGTTTGACAGGTTTTGCGTTTGGTAGCAATGGGAGATGGTGTAGCACCAACTCTGGATCTAATCCTGGCATATCTAAGTAAGACCATGTGAAATTGATCATTCTTTCCTTGAAGAAACTAATGAACTATTCTCTCTCCTTAGGGGTGAGAGATTTCACCAGGTAGATGTTCTTTGGGTTCTTGTCATCCCCCAAGTTGATTTCCTCTGTCTCTTCGGCTAGTAGTGCTGATTTCTCCTCTATTAAGGGTAAGAGTTCTCTCTTTCCATCTTCTAGTGCCTTTGTGAGGTTTTCGCTAGAAGATACGTCTTCTTTTAGCTTTTTACTCTTTTGTTCTTTTTTCTTTTGTGGACTAGAAAGAGGAGCTTCCTCCCCGAAGTATGTTTCTCTGTCTAGGTTGATAGAGAATCCTGCCTTGTGATCTCCTGACGGAATGCCTTCCCTTAGTCCCATGAAATGAGCTATTGCCTCATCATTTTCAAAGACATCAATATTAGGTGGTCCTTGTTGATCCCACTCTCTAAGCTAAGGGTGTACAAGACAGACAAGACTGAACGAGACTACAGATATGGTGCCTACGAAATTGGACTGTGATGAGGACGCACCACTTGAGGTTTGATGAATGATATGTTTGTCTATACAGGGTTGTTTAGTAATGGTTAGTTGTTCAAACAGGTCTGCTAGGTTTATGATAATATTGACTTGAGGGAAAAAGTAAGGGATTGATGGTTCAGAGTCATGGAGGGATTGCCACTCATACTCATTGGAGTTAGTCTCAAAGATATGTTCATCCGATGTCTCACTTCCTTGGGTATCGTCAATTGCTAAGTGTAGGTTTATTTGGGATTGTGTGGATCCCTCTTCAGTGGGCAACAACTGCGCTAATATGTTGCTTATTAGGACATGCTCGGTGTTGTGCCCCTAGTGCATCTCTGCTATTTGCTCGTGATTGACTTGAATATATTGAACCACAGGACTAGTGCTTTGTTGTCCATAGCCCAAACCTCTAGTGTTTCTTTGGGTTGGTGGGAGAGGCAGTTCATATATGCCCTATTACCTTGCCCCCAATCCAATTGTACCATCATACCCTAACCTTTGTATCATTATGTAACCATTACCATAGTTTTCCAAAGGTAAGGGTGGTCGGACTGTCTCAGGGGAGCCTCTGTATAACCAGGTATTAATGTCTTGCTCAAACGGATTCTCTTCTGCTATGTCCCCCCATCAGACAAAGGTTGTGGGTGGACATCTACATAGAACTGGCTGCTAAGTCTCTGTTACAATGATAGGTAGTGGCATACCATGAGTTTTGGGGCTTAAAGGCATGTGCGTGATTGTGAAAGCCTCTTCATATCTATATTCACCACATCCTTTGTCCTTGATGGATATCTTTCCCACTTTCTCTGTGACATCTTTAAGATTTGAATTTGTAGGGGAGGAGATACTTGCATCTTGATTAATGAATATCTTACCTGCTGCTCATGTCACATCCTTGGGATTTGATTCTGAAGAGGATGGGATGCTTGCATCCTAGTTTGATGGCACCTAGTTATTAGTGCTGATTTGGACCACATTGCAATATTGGAAGGGATTAGGATCTCCCTCTATGATAATCTCCTCCCCTTGGTGAGGGAACTTGATGCATTGATGGTATGTTGATGGTACAACTTGCATTTCATGTATCCAAGGTCTCCCTAATAACATATTATATCCCAATTCAAGGTCTAAAATTTTGAAGGGTGTGTTTTTGACCACAGGACCAATGCGAACAGGTAGAATAATAATACCCTTAGAGGACATTTCCTCTTCATCATATGCTCTGATTTTATCCTTTGGGTGACATTAATGCTTGATTCAGAATAGCCTAGTTGCTTGATTAATTTTAAAGTACAAATGTTTAAACCAGCTCCACCATCAACAAGGACTCTACGGATAGTGCTTTTGTGGATTTGGACAAGAAAGTGTAGAGGATCATTATGTAGGGGCTTATACGGCGGCACATCACGGTCTGTGAATGTGGCATGTTTATTAGCTACTATATGATTAAGCATGGTTTGGAAGCTTTCAGGTGTTATGTCCCTTGGGACAGCTGCATTTTGAAGTGCTTGATCAAGTGCTAGTTTATGCTATGGAGATATGCACAAGAGGTCAAACATGGATATCTGGGCAGGTGTGCACTTTAGTTGGTCCACTATGCTTGTTTGTGGATCCAAGTTTGCTATAGAATTGGCTGATGTAGTAGCTAAGGATGGTAATCCTTGCAAGATGACTCTAGCATGACATGTAGTTACATCGCAATTGTTACCTTGGTCCCTGATAGTGATTGTGACCACATGATTATCCTAAGGATTTAGGCAATTTATGACATTATTACTATTGGCATATGTATAGTTAACTTTATTGGTTTGTCCACCAGACCTGGAGGTTTTTCCTTTGTTGTGATCACGGAAGGTATCATTAAAAATGGTGTGATCAGTTGTGCCTTTAGCTTGAGTGTTCATCACATTGATGATCCCTGTGTCAATGAGATCTTGGATAGTGTTATGCCCTGCATCCCCGTTCCTACATTTTGTGTGCAAAATGTTGGGTCCCCCTTTTTTTTTCTGCTTTGCTTTTTGTTGCGGCTCTGCCTTGTCTTTCTTTTCTTTGCTTTTCCTTCTCCGGGGTTTTCTTCCCCGGAGTGTGTCGTTTCCTTGGTTTGTTTTCCCCTCCCGGATCCCGGATCCCGGAGGCTATCTTCTGGGGAAGTATGATTCCGGACTCCGGGATTGTTTGCCATGATGTTCCTAAGTCTTAGGAACATCATCGTAAGGAATCCCTGGGTCCGGAGTCTGGAAGTCTCTTCTAACCTAAGGCCCCGGAAGGAGGAGGATTGCTTTTACCACGGGTATAAATGGAGCTTACCTGTCACTTTCACATTTACCGTGATTAAAACCTTTGAGCACTTAGAGCGCAATATAGCATTTTCAGAGCGATTAACAGAGTTTGCAAAGAAATTGCAGTAATCAAAGCTTAAACACCTTCCGTATTCTCTGACATGTGCGAGTGCTCCGTGGTGGTGATCTTGGCGAACTAGTGATTCAGGTGTTGTGGAGTTCGCTCGGTAATCCCTTCCTCCACCTTCTGCGTTTTCAGGTTGGTGCTTCCTCTTCCCTCTTTTGTTTTCTGTTCATTTTCGTTTCTGTGTTGTTTTCGCCTGGTTTTTGTTTTGTTTCATTTCATTTCTGTCTTCTGTTCTTTTTTTTGCCTCTAGTTCGCCACCCGTTGGTGGGTTGGCTTTGTCAGAAGGTTGTCCACCTTCTATGCAGATGTAAATAGTTGTTAATAATTGTGGATAAGTTGTAAATGGTTTATAAATAGCTGGTCTGTGCAGGTGTAAATAGCTTGTAGATATCTGTAAGTACTTGTAGGCGCTCTGTGAGTAGTTTGTAGATATCATGTATATATGATGTAAATAATTGTTCTTTTTTTGGTTTTGGCTTCGTCTAGTTTGTTTTGTCACGGGAGTCACCCGCGTGTGCGTTGATGTATATTCATGCATATATGTATATTTCTGTATTTAACCCTTGTGTATATTCCCTCTTCTCATGTATATATCCTTCGGCCCTCTGTATATCCTTCCGGGTGGCTCCACGAGCGGGTCGAGTCACCTTTGCTGTCGTTATTTTTTGCTTCAAGCTGGCCTCGAGGCAGAAAACCACCTGTTTGAAACTCGGCTCATTGCTGGTTTCAAACAGGCAGTTTTCTCTCTCCTCCATCAAGGCTGTCAGAGCCTTATTTATTTCCCATGCGCGCAATTACTCCCGGCCTAGTGGCTTTCCCTTTTCGCGCGTTCGAGTTGTCTCTTCCGCCGCCAGTGCCATCCCATCCATTCAATGCTGTCGCACGTGGCGTCCACGTGGACCTAATTTCGCATTCTTCTTTACTAACGGTTACTTCTCTAGGTTTCGAGCCCCTTTCCGTCATCCATCCCACGTCTTTGTCAAGAGTGACAAATTTTCCTGGACCCGGAGATATAATAGAAATGCTAGATTCATGTTTTGCTTTTCGGGTACTTATGTAAAAAGACTAACTTTTCAGGAGAAGCAAACGGCGCTGCGGTAAGATCTCCAGACCCCAGAGTTATGGTTTTGTTTTGATAAATACATTTTGACAGTCGCTTTGTCTCACAGGTCCGGACTTTATTTTACAATCATGTCTGAAGCATCCGCATCATCTCCCCCCGGAAGTCCGGAGTTGCCATCCACCACCGAAACTAGGGCAGCAGCAAAGTCTAAGATAGAGAAGGCCCTGGCAAAGCTCCCCCTCACCATGAAGTATATGCAGGGTGAGGAGATTGTGGGCTCGAAGATTAAGTCCAAGGTAAAGATGATGACCGACACCAGCGTCGGTACTTGGGAAGAAATGCAGGCTCTAGTGAAAATCATGCATATACAGCGACAGGCTGGAGATTCACTCGCTACGAACATAGGAGGTTCTGGAATTCTTCGGGCAGCTTGCTTCCCATACTCTATGAAATCTCCGGAGCTTGTGCTAACTCTGGAGGCCCACTATAACTCCTCCATCCGGGCCGTCATGTTAGCAACAGCAGAGGCATCGGGATTCCCCACTCCGCTGGTGTCCCTGGACCTAGCCACTTTCCAAATCGGCCTGGGTATCCCACAATTTGATTAGGCTGCAGTAGTTACAAGGTCAGATACCTTGAAAGAATTCACCGGGCTGGAGGAAGCCTCCCGGTTGTACATCAACACCAACTGGCTCAAAGTCCCGAGGAGGGACTACAAAAGAATGAAGATTGACATTCCCCGCTCAGAATTCAAGGAGAGCATTCAGATGGGGATGATTGC